>JAAGKR010003454.1:0-74390 GCA_011419295.1 Clarias macrocephalus
TTCTTAATAAGTTAACTAAACTAAAATTAAAACAAATGATTGCCTTTTCTACTTCTTTTTTGGAGCCTAGAACCCAGAGGTGCATTGGTAATTTCTACTGGACTGGAGTGTAAAATACTGTATGTCTTATTTGAATAGTTAAGTTAATAATTAAGGTGCTGAAACCTTAAGGTACTAAATATGACACTTTTCCCCCCCATGACATGCTTTTACATTTTATCTCAAAGTTTTTGTCTAAGAAAAATTGGTAACCTGTTACTAAGTTTCTGTTTCTTAAAAAGAATAAACAAAACATACACTCATACAAAGAGTACACACTACATATCATACTATACAAAGTAAATAAAATTAGAAAATAAATATGGAAGGAAAGAAAGAAAGAACAGGGGGCATATTTACCTGACAATACAAAGGATTAGGCCACATTAAAAGATTGTGGAGACAAAACAGCACATGTCATAATAGTTTTTAAAATTAAATTTTTAGACTTAAAGTTAGTGTTAAGAAATAATATAAAAATACTTGTATATCAAAGTGGATTTCCCCATAAGAAATAATGAAAACTCAGATTATTTGGTCCACAATCCAAAAAAAATAAACCATAAAAATTATTAATGTAAAATATAAAGTAAAAATAAAATAGATTAACTTGCACTAACCTTTGAAAAAAAGCAAAAATAAATCCCAACAGATACAGTAAGTGTTTCCGTTAGTGTTTGTGTGCGCACACACTATGTGTGAGGAGAGGAGGAATGACACCCTCCCCTCTCTCCTCTCGTCTTACACATCCTCTCTTATTTTAGGGGGAGGACTACAGTGTGGGACGACTTTCACTCACAGGAGTGAACGAAAGGAGGAGGGAAGGGGCATGCTGTCCAAGGAATCAGTACATGCTGACACAGAGAGAGAGAGAAAGAGAGAAAATGGATCTTTACCCTCTCTAATGACACTTGCTTTTGCTTTACATGCATGCACACACGTGTGTTATAATAAACAGTACAAGCGTGCTGTACACACACATACAGACACAAAATAAAAGATGCTTTAGATGCAGACACATAATCACAGTTTTACAGTAAACAGTACACGCATGCACGGATGTTGATTATACCAGTGAGGGACGTGCACTAAGACGGAGCAGGGGAGACAATTACCCACAAGAGACAGAAAAACAATGAGCTCAGTTGTGATCACATGATGCTCGCTGTCAAAACAAGAAGCACATTTGTGCTACATGATGCTCTGTACTCTTAAACCAAAACTTGCTCATTTTTCAAGTCAAAATTTTTGCTCGTCTTGCGGAATGCTCATAAACCGGGTTACTTGTAATCCGAGGTTCTACTGTATATCATTAATTACTCGATTACATGATGTTTTCTGAACATTTTAATGAATATAATATCTTGCCGAAATAATAATTAATTAATCCAATTACATATATAACTTTAGCACTTTTAGATTTTATGTGAAGTGTAATGGCATTATATTCTTTAACATTATATCATTTTGTCTATCGACTTCAACATTATATATATTTTTTAAACCAATGTTTATAGAGGTATTATTCATATATTTGTTTGTTTATTTATTTATTTTAAACCCCAGTTGTGGTAGGATTGGTTAGAAGAATTTAATCTCATCTCTGGTTCATTCTCATCTCATGTCATGAATATTCATTAATTACTGAATCTCAGTGTCCCTGTCAATCTAAAAACATGTTTGCATATCTGTGGCAGTCAGCCCATGGTCGAGCACTGCCTGCAGACAGAGAGGGGCAGGTGAAGCTAACAGGTAGCACATAATGCTTTCCACCTGTGGCTTGTTTATTAATCATGATTATTTATTGTGTTTTTTTTTAAGTTGAGAGTGAAACAACATCAACAAAAAAATCACCTGTAGCACACCATGTTTGTGCGTATGTGTTTGTTGAAAGGTAACATAAATTCAAAACAAGCAAAGGAAGAAATATTGACCCACATCTAGTGCCCTTTCCTATCCTTATTGCATACATAATCCTGTCCCAATAGCAATTTTAAAGTTTTTTAAAGAAAGAAAACTTAAAACCTTTAAAACAGATGCAGTTTCATACACAACACTTTGAAATTTACTTTTAATTTTACAATTCAGACCAGTTAATGAGAGTGCCCTTCTTGTCCTGACACAAGGTAGTGTTTGTCCCCTCATTGGGGAGAGATACAGTATTAGACATCTATCATCAGAGTATTTAATAATTAATTGATTCTGGGTAGAAATAACATGTGGGCAAATAGGTTAAAACGTATTGGAGAACACAACCTTGAATAGCGTGGTGATTAACAGTTATAACATGTATAAGTAAAGAAGGTCATGTAGGAACACATCATGTATAGATTGACCACAAATCTTTGCATCTTGGACAGCAATATGTGTGGCAATATGCATTTTTCTTTTGGTGGAGGAAGGTTGGGTTGTCTAAGATGAAACATGCAATTGCACTGTTCATGGATATAACAAAATCTTTTCTTGGGTAGGACCTGTAGTGCATAGTATGTTTGTCTATTTATTGCATACATACATTTTATGTAGTCCTGGGTTGCAGTCCATTCCAGTAATGCATGTGGTAATGTCCTAGTTATTTCTTGTTATGTCAGAGCCTTGTGTGCATCTTGTATTATTTTATATAGCCCATACATCAGTGACATATGCATAAGGATGGTAAATCTGAAGACTGGAATAGTGTCTGCTAATGTTTCTGTTTGTTGAAATTAACAACAATGCTTAAAAATATTATATAATTTTTTTTGTTGTTTTTTCACAAATGGAAATTATTCAAATATTACAGAATTCATTGGCAACTGCCACAACCCATTAAAACATTTGCATAGCATTCAAATGCAATTTGACAGCAATACTTTTTTGTCAAAACTGCATTCAAAAGCAATGGCATAGTTCTCCTGTGTAACCTACAACCCCAGCTCACCCAAAGTCTTGAAAGTCTGATGACAGTCACGGGGTCAGACTGACAGACATTCATCATCGTTCAGCAGGGACAGACAAACAAATCTATCCTCATTGAGTCTGTCAGTCTCCATTGCTTTCATGTGACAGAGTGGAAATGTGATGGTCCACCCACCTAGAAAAATGCCATGACCATGTGATGACACTTCACTCATGGAGACTGTCATACTGAGCCTCACAATGTGAAAATGCACAACTATGAAATTCACTTAAGTAGACAAAGTAAAATTACTCATGATAAGAAAGAAAGGGGCCACAGTGGCCACTGTATCGATTAGATAAGCTCTTGAATGACTAAGAATATCTGTCTCAGTGGGTATACTGTTGTTTACTTTAAAACCCTGCTACTAAATTAATAGCCAAAGTCCAATTTGCATAAAGAATGCAGATAAGGTCTCCCAGATAGTGATGATAATGAGACTAAATTAGATCATATTCAGCCTTTCCATATGCTTCAATTAACTTCTAATTTGTTTTATTTTGGACCACGGTACAAACTGTCCAATTCATAATATCTGTAATCCATGCCAGCTGAATGCCTTGCTTAATTGTTCCTAAATAGATTTTTAATGATATTTTAAACATTAGCATTTTACATCAACATGTAACACATGTGAAATGAAAAAAAAAAAATAGAAAAAATATATTACAAAAAAATTCAATAAGGAAAAAGTTCATAAATTAATTCAGCACAATATATTTTATCACAACAGATGGATTCAGCAAATATGACATTTTATGACCTTTAATAAACTTCATCACAACTAATTCAGAAGATTGTGAATATATAAATCTGTGACCGATCTGTTACCCTGTACTGTGTTAGTTTATAGGTATGTTTTAAAATTATTGTCATTCAATAATTTTGAAGAATTTGCAGAAGAGATGAGTGAAATTAGTTAATTCTCTTCAAGGGGAGTAAAGTATTCTAGGTTCTGATCTGACGGGGTGAGACATCTCTGACATCTGCATCAATGTTAAAATCATTGTCCGGTTTCAAAGCCTCAATTTTATGCCTAATATTTACTTTTTTTACCTGCACGATGTTGTTGCAGGGTTACCAACTTTGATTGGATTGCCGTCTGACCCTACAGAACTTGATCACGTGACTGAATATTTAGAGTCGACATTCTGATATACTGTATCTTAGATAACGTTAAAAGAAAAATTATTAGAGTTAAGAAACTCGCTCCCTGCTATAATGATCACACGCGCACTTTAAAACAGACCGCTCGAAAATTAAAACGTAAATGGCGTCAAACTAAATTGTTAGTATTTCAAATAGCATGGAACGAGAGCATACTGACCTATAGAAAAGCTCTTAGTGTAGCTAGATCAACATATCTCTCCACTCCGAAAATAACAAAAATAATCCTAGATTTTTATTTAATACTGGACTCATCCTGGTGCCCAGCTTCTGGTTGGAGATCTCGTCACATGGATGCCCCGTGTGTCTCTTTGGGATGCGTCTGGTGTCTGGGGACGGTTTCACTCTACCAAAAAGACAGTTCTGCCCTCCAGTGATGTTGACAGCTGTTTCTCCGTGGACTTGACTTGGCCCACATGAGGATGGGTTCCCTGTTGAGTCCTCTCAAGGTTTCTTCCTATTGCCATCTCAGGGAGTTTTTCCTTACCACTGTCGCTCTCAGCTTGCTCATTGGGGACTACACATACACATTCCATACAAACTTAGATAATTCTTTTGATTGTGTAAAGCTACTTTGCGACAAGACAATTGTTAAAAGCGCTATAGAAATAAAACTAAATTGAATTGAATAATTATAAACAAGGCACACATTTCAGCTGCATGTGTGATTTAAGCAACTACTTCAAAAATTTTTAAAACAGTTTAAAATGATGCCAAGTACCAGGAACTTAATAAGAATACTAACTATTTTCCTGCATGTGTGCTGACATGCATGCATTGGTACAAGAAACAGGGGAGGTCTACTGTCTGATTATTCTTGCTTTTTTTAAATAAATAAATAAATAAATAAATAAATACTAGGCATTGCCACATAGAGCAAAACATGCAACCAACTGTCAATGACTGAGATATATGATATTTTGTAAATATCAGTATTATTTATGAATTTGAGTGGTTTATTATATACTTTTTGCATTAAAGCCTGGGTAAAAGCATAACAGGATCGTTGATGTTCTTCTTCTTTTTTTTAAAACTTTCGCACACATACTCTCACACATGCACATGCGCACACACACACACACACACACACACACACACACACACACACACACACACACACACACACACACAAAAGCCTGTGTAAAGCCTGGAGAAATGCACAAAAGGACCTTTGATGTTCTTCTTAATTTTTCTTTTTTTCCACAAACTCCATACCCCCAATGCATGTAAACACACACACACTGCTGCCTATGCACTATCCATGCTGAAAATGCAATGTAATTAAAAGGTCACCCTTTAAAACATTTTTATGATAATCTACTTTCACCTTCTATAACTGTTGATTTATCATGCAATAACTGAAGATATTAAATGTTTGGGTTACTAAAATTGTAAGGATTGTAGGTAAACAAACCAACAGAATGAATTTCCATTATGTAAGAAGTATTTCTTTATTTTCTATTGAATCAATATAATTTGAAGCACATGTGATTTTTACCCAGTGAGTCCACATGCCAAAGACTTCAGACAAGGCCAGACTGGAGGACAGCATGAGCACAGGAAGGAGACGTAGGAGGGCACCCAAGGGATGTTGACATCCAATCTGCACCTGTCCTCAGTGACCTAATACATTTACAGACTGTTCCTATTATTTACAAAATATAAACAATATATTCGTCACCATTTTTCTTCTATAATGTATAAAATAAGTCATTAGCCAGTTCATTAATTTTAAACATTATTGGTGTTTTAATTGCATGTGTGTGTGTGTGTGTGTGTGTGTGTGTGTGTGTGTGTGTGTGTGTGTGTGTGTGTGTGTGTGTGGTGTGTGTGTGGTGTGTGCAAAAATGCTAATTCCACTGAAGTATTCTTGGCTGATTTGACTGCACACCAGCATAGCTGAAGATAATTCTAAGCACTTCTTCGATTTGATTAAAGCAAATGACTGATCTGTGAGAGCCATGTTTTTTTCCTCTCTCCCAGCAAGGCTCATTTGATTTCAATCCAGAAAGATGAAACATTTCCTTGCCCCCTCTAGCCATGTCTAGTAAATGTCCATGCTGCCAATGTGTGTATTTGTCATGTTTAATTGTGGAAGGTTTTTAATGAACTTTGCATGAATATACATAAGAAATGCTATTTTCTTATATATAATAATATATATAAGATAATATATAATAATATATAATATAATAATAATAATAATAAGAAGAAGAAGAAGAAGACTTTTTTATATGGACATAAATTTATACCTAAAAACTGACAGGTAAAAACCTCATTTTATCTAATGTCCTCTGTTTTACATTTCTGACTGACAGAAGATGATAAGGTTGAAAGTAAAACTGGAGCTTTTTTCTCTGCCAAGATGATTGACAAGACCAAAATTCTTATGGATCCTGTTGCATTAATCAATAATTTTAGTAATTTAACAATCTCTGGATTTGATTACAATGATACTCAAGGAATTGACCAGAGAATGAAACAGTAACAGATGGCCTCCAGTATTGTTATATTAGTCACATTCTCAAAAAATGATACAAGTATGAACACTTATCAAACTTTAAATTCTATAAAAAACAAAGAGAGGATCTATATAGGGAGCAGAGAGAGAGAGCGAGAGCACATGTGTGTGTGTGTGTGTGTGTGTGTGTGCTGGGTGGATGGATGATTCCTCCCATATTTGATATTTAATGATAAAGATCTAGTTAGAAAAAGATGGAACTAAAGTTATGCAGCAGTAGCTGATATCCTTTCTCATAATTCTAATAGAAAATTAAATTGTTAACTGCCACTAAATCAATCGGACAATTATTCAGACATTATAAAAATCCCCTTCTTCTCCTTTTGCTCTTTTTTCCCCCTATCCTTAGCTGTAAAGAAGCCATAAATATTGCTGATATTTGCTTTTGGATCATGCTTTGGACAATCATCCAAACCCACTTCAAATAACAGCCTAGAAATAACTTCAGCTAATGGATTATTTCCTTCAGTCAAGTCTGTCATAATACACTTTGCATTCACAATGTGTAAAAATCTTTCATGGGCTTGTTTTTAATCTCGCAAATATTTTTATACAAACAAATATATAAACAAACAACCAAGATGGATGGATGGATGGATGGATAAATGAATGAATGAATGAATGATATGTTAGCTAATGACTTAAATTTGGTAAAATTTGGTAAAACAAAGGTCCCTAAAAATTTTTTTAATTGATTTGTGCCCAAGCCTATTGCTACTTGTGCTCCATTCCAGACATTAGAACTTTGCATAAATTACCAAACTGCTAACCATGATCAACTGTTCATCATACTCCTAATAAGACAGTACATACCAGCAGACTGTGTTACCAAGTTTCACATTTTTCCCCAACAGTATGTAAAATACCAAAATACCACTGTACCAATGATTGTTTGTTTGTCTTCCTTCCTTCCTTACTCCCTTCCCCCTCCCTCCCTCCCTCACTCACTCACTCACTCACTGCTGAGATGCACTTCGGTTTGGCACTGGTGGTTCAGTGTTCTCACCTGTAACAGTGGTAGGCCCAGGTTTGGTTCAAATCTCAGTGCACTCATATTGCCAGTTAGGCCCGATAAAATGGAAGAGTTGCATCAGAAAGGGCAGCTGGCTTGAAACCTGGGCCAAATCAAATATGCAGAGAGGATTTTTTGCTGTAACAATCTCTGACAGAGGCAGCTCAAGAAGAACTCTCTTAAAACCCAGGAGTCTGACACATACTGAACATATTTATTTTTGATTTTTTTTGTGAATAATAGATAAATTAATGTGCACATAAAGTGAGGTGATGTTAGCACTATTAATGTTTGATTAATTACTGTGCATTAAAATGATCTTGTGAACAGTTTGACAACAAATTTGACATTGCAGTTACCCTAACATCAATGGAGTTCAAATATGCATGGCTTAACATCTACAGTACATTCTATGAAATAGGACCTTACGTGATTTGGATGTTGTGCAAGCATCATATTATATATTATAGAATGCTGTAGTGTAACATTCTGCTTCACTTCCAATCATTACTTCTTTTTTATTTTTGTACATGCCATCACTAGCACTGGTTTGTTGCAATAGGGAGCCATGATGTACTTATGGAAATATTTTTTTAAAAAGATTAAGCAGAAAGATAATATTACAACAAAGAGAAACTTTGTGTTCAAGAGACATGACGTTAATTTGCTGTGTGTGAGAAGCTGCTGTGTTTTCTGTGTCTGGTGTTCTGTGCTACTGTTGTTTCCATTTGAATCTTTGTACTATGATATAACCTTAGGAGACCAAATGATGCAAAAAACATGGTTTGCGAGTGTTCTGCAAGGCAAGCAAGGATGTTTAATAAATTTTGACTTGAAAAACAAGCAAGTCTTGGTTTATGAGTACAGAGTATTATGTATCGCATGCGCTTCTTGTTTTGACGCCGAGCGTCACGTGATTACAACTGAGCCAACGGTTCTTCTCTCTCTTGCGCTGCAGAATTGTGGGTTATCGTCTCCCCTGCTGGGTCTTAGTGGTCATCTTTCAATGGTATAATCAACATCTGTGCACATCTGTACTGTTTACTATAACGCTGTGACCATGTGTGTGCGTATAAAACATGTTTTATTTTGTGTTTGTAAGCATGTGTGTACAGCGAGCGTGTACTGTTTATTATAACACACGTGTGTGCGCGTGTGTAAAGCAAAAGCAAGTCTCATTAGAGAGTAAAGATCCATTTGCTCCTTCTCTGTATCAGCCTGTCCTTACGCGCACACGCACGCACGCACACACACACACACACACACACACACACACACACACAGCGCCTGCATGCATAAAGGCAAGCAAGAGAGAGAGAGTGTGTGTGAAGGGGCACGGTGTCAAATTACAGGTTTAAACACACACACACACACGCACACACACACACACACAGTACCTGCTCGCATAAATTTGAGAGAGAGAAAGTGTCAGCCTGATACAGAGAAGGAGTAAATGGATCTCTCGGCTTCACACACACACACACACACACACACACACACACACACACACACACAGTGCCTGCGCGCATAAATAGTAACACTTATCTGTTGATATTTATTTTTACTTTTTTAAAGGTAGAGTGTAGGTTAATTTGTTTTATTTTCACTTCATATATTGTATTAATTATTTGTATGTATTTATTTTTTTGGGCTGTGGAATGAATAATTTGAGTTTCCATTATTTCCTATGGGAAGTATTGTTTTGATTTATGAGTGTTTTGGAATATGAATTATGCTCGTAATCCAAGGTTCCACTCTACAGGGTGGGTGAAAAGTTTGTAATAAAGTCCATATTTGTAATACAAATATATTAAAACTAATTGTACATGTTCTTTATTACATATGGAAATGAAAACAATCTTTAAATTTCAATGTAGGCACTGGTGGTGTCAACCACTTACCTCAAACAGCCGAGAATGGAATAGACTTAAAAATTTTTGAATAATTTGGGATATTCCTGAGAACCCTCTTAATCCGTACCTCCAAGTCTTCCAGTGTGTCCTCCAGCTTTTCCTGGACATAATGGCTGGGACAATGCATGACTGGCTTCCAAGAAGATCAGATCTCACTCCATGTGACAAAGTCTCAAACACTGGAGGAGTTGGAGGCTGTACATGTACAATTTGTTTCAATAATTTGTACTTTATTACCAATTTTAATGCATGGTTACTTTTCATCCACCCTGTACAACCTCACATCATAAAATATAACAGCTAGTGGGATTGTTCTTGAACCAACAATACAAACTTTTGCTAATGTAGTGAATGCTAGAAAAATGTATTAAACTTGGCTACTAATAAAATAAATAAATAAAACAAATAAATAAAATTAATTATTTAAAAACATAAAAGTTTGATCCCTGCCTCATGCCCCAAGTTTCCTAGGATATGCTTCAGGTCCCATGAGACCCTGTTTAAGCGGTTGATATTATTATCATGATTAGTATTATTATGATCAGTGGCGGCTGGGGCAAACAAAATTTAAAAGAAACTTTTAATAATTGCCAGTAAATAGCCATTTATCAGGTGATAAAGCATCATTACTGCATACATTAGTATGAAATAAATCATGCAATAAATGTGCTTTAAAACAGTGAATTGAAATTTAAAGTCGATTTATTGTCAATAATGAAAAACACAAATGCACAAAAACAAACAAAAGCTACATAAACAGAGGCCAGTGGCTCTATTTGAAAAGAAATTTTGTTCTCCTTTCTTCATTGAGAATAGTTCATTCACATTCACTCAACAAAAGTGGGAGGGTTCGGGGTGCACAGTGCTGCACCCCAAGCATGATTTGAAGAAGTCCAATTAAAGCTCAGCCTCAAGTTACATGCTTTTTAAAAATTTACGTGCCTACATAAACACAAACAAACGTAATACAGTTCAGAGTTTTTTTTTTTTTGTAAATAAATTATATTAAGAAATATAGCAAAATATTGTGACTAAATTACTTTATTTCATTATTAAAATAAATAATTATGTTAAATAATTACATGCTAAAGTAGCATTCTTCTCTTCCTAATTTTAAGAGGGGCGGTGCCCCGTATTGACCAGCGCGACTGATTTATGATTATTATTATCATTATGGTTGTTAATTATTATTATTATTATTATTATTATTATTATTATTATTATTATTTCTAATTACATATTTTCATTACATTTTTTTAAGTTTCCTGAAACCAGTGGTATCATTTGATAAAAATGGACAAGATGATTAATTGTTGATTCTAGACCTTTGGATTTACAAATTGTTATGCTCATTGGGTTGATAATGTCATGTAATTTCATGACCATTTCTGGAATTTACACAAGTCCATATATGTTTCACTTAACACTGACCATCTTCCATTTTGTATTAATTTTTAATAATGCTACCACTTAACCTCTCAGGTTTTATTTCTTGCCTGATATGTTAATTATTCCTTGTATGACAAGATAATTCTTGTGTGACACATGGACACATTATTTCTCATACCTATTAGTCGCCCTCAGTGAATGGACCTTTCACTTCTTATTCTTTTTTCTGAACTTCAGAATCACTGTAGGAGGACAAGTATCATAATTAGGGTCTAGTTTTAGCAGCTACTTCAAAGTTTTTAGCTCTGTATGCCTTGTTAAATTGTTCAAATTAGAGCTAATTCAGGATAAGGGGAAAGGGAAAAAAAACTGTGGGCAGCTTACTCTGAAGTCCTCATTAATGCAATGAGCTCTGACTATATCTGGGCCTTGAACAAGGTACTTCACTCTAACTTTTTCAAGGGGTTCACATATAATATGGCCGTAAGTACTTCATAATCGGGATCATCTTGATTGCTAGTCCTTGATCAATTTTAGGGCTCAATCAAGTTTAGTGCTTAAAATCTTAAACACTATAGTGATTCAGGATTTAACTTCTGTAGAGCTGAAGAACCAGCAAAAAATACCAAGATGAGCCTGGGGCTGATTCTTTCTCTCCCACACTATAGATTCACCCAACACATCTTTTTCAAGCAAATAGATTTTATGTGCATTGGGAAAAAAAATTCAGGCCTCCTCACTGCACATAAATGTATTTTAGAAGACACATGCAATATCACTCACTCACTCATCATCTATACCGCTTAATCCTGTACTCAGGGTCACGGGGGGTCTGGAGCCTATCCCAGGAGACTTAGGGCACATGGCAGGGTACACCGTGGACGGAGTGCCAATCCATCGCAGGGCACAGACACACACACATACACTCACTATGGGCAATTTGACAACGCCAATTAGCCTAACCTACATGTCTTTGGACTGTGGGAGGAAACCAGAGTACCCAGAGGAAACCCACCAAGCACGGGGAGAACATGCAAACTCCATGCACACAGAGACAGGAATCAAGCCTGGCCGGGGATCGAACACGGACCCTGGCGGTGCAAGGCGACAGTGCTAACCACTACACCACCGTGCCGCCATCACATGCAATATATGATAATGAACATATAAACAATAAATCTAATCTAAATTTGAAATGTATCCATAATAATAATAATAATAATAATAATAATTATTATTATTATTATTATTATTATTATTATTAGCCATTTTTTAAAAGCACTATACAAATAAAACTGTATTGAATTGGATTGTGTATAATAAACATTAACAAAGTGAATCATTTTATCAAAAAAAATTATTTTCTTTTTCCAAAATATCTTTTGCAGCAGGGAACTGTGCACATGTTGTGCAATCAAAATACTAATTACTTAAATGAAAACAGATCTTTAGTTTAGTGTGAACGGTTTAAAGAGCTGCCTGTTTGAATGCACATTTTTCTGCTAACCATGCTTGTTATTTATAAAAGACAAGGCATGATTACTTGAATTGAACATTTGAATAATATTAAAATGTATGCTGCCTATCTGTTTTTCTGTTTATATATATGTACAGTATATTTATATACAGTATATTTATATACAGCTCTGGAGAAAAAAAGAGACCACTGCAAAATAATCAGTTTCTTATGTTTATATTCTTACAGCTGCATTTTTAATAAATTTTGACTTGAAAAACGAGCAAGTCTTGGTTTGCGTATCAAGCATCATATCTCACGCATGCGCTCTTGTTTTGACACTGAGCGTCATGTGATCACAACTGAGACAACGATTTTTCTCTCTTTTGCGCTGTGGAATTGTGGGTAATCGTCTCCCCTGCTGGGTCTTAGTGCTCGTTCTTACTGGTATAATCAACATCTCCCTCTCTGTTTCAGCGTGTCTCCTATGTGTGTGCGCACGCGTAATTTGACACCGACACACACACACTCCCTCGCTTTTACACCCCCCTCCCTGGCTTCACACAGACATACAGATACACACGCTCTGCTTTATACAGAAAACTCTGCTCTGTCGCGATTCTTTTCAAAGGTAAAGTGCTGGTTCATTTTTTTTTCTTTACAGCAGTGATTCTGTTAGTATAAATCTCAAGTGTCATTAGAGAGATTTCTTTTTTTCCCCGTTAAAACAGTATTTCCGTTGTGTGCGTGTTTGTTGTGAAACTTAAAAAGCAAGTTGGGGGGAGGGAGGAGGAGTTTTACTGTGTAAGACGAGGCGAGGGAAGAGGCTATTTCCACACACACACACACACACACACACACAAATACACGGCGCCTGCGTGCATAAACGGAAACACTTATCTGTCGAGATATTTTTTTAAGGTAAAGTGTAGGTTAATTTGTTTTATTTTTACTTTATTTCATGTATTAATTATTTTTATGTATTAATTTTTTGGGCTGTTTTCATTATTTCTTATGGGAAATTTTTATTTGGTTTACGAGTGTTTTGAAATATGAGTCCACTATCAGAACGAATTATGCTCGTAATCCAAGGTTCCACTGTAATTAGAATGGGTCCCAGCCTAGGAGCTTACCTTCCCCATTGGATGACATGCACTGGACCCTGAATTCATTAAAGAGTCCCAATTGACTGTAGAGAGGATGGGGGTTCTGTAATGATGTGGGTCTTTTAAGGGTCAGAGCTGCAAAAAAGCATCCTACACTGTTAAAAATGGGCATATCCGCAGACGGCTACCCCATAGAGGTTTGAATAGGCAGAGATGCAGCCATCTAGACGCACAGTTGCTAGGCGATGCCGTCCAAGACACATTGCGGCTACACTGCACCTGTTAGGATGCTTATTTAGGGGCCCTGATACCTGCGCACTTTATACGATCATTAGGTAGACTCGCACTCTCCAAATGGTAAGGTCTTCACATGCGTGTCCCATAAGCACTCTCAGTTAGTTTCGATGATCCCCTCAGAAGCCCTGCATAAGGACTCTTATAAACATTATTGCATCTCATGATGTGGCTCTCTAACCACATTATAACAGTGTGGTAAACAAAAGGAATCAATGTGGCCACAGGTCAATTCCAATTCACCATAGCATTTTTTTAAAGAAGTAAGTCCTCTGCTTACAGCACAACCTCTATGACCCACTATCCCCCAGAAATTCATTGCTTTCCGAACAGTACATTTAAACATTGAAATATAAGCTATCTCCTCATTCCTCAGTTACAATCTGGTCTTCCCTTGGCTGTGAGTTCAGTAATTATGCAGGTGCCATGATGCATGACAAACGATACGCCTCTTCTGTCCACCCTTCCTGCAATCCCTGCCCCCAAAACTTTAATTGGTCTTCATTATAAAAAAATAAATAAATAATTCCATGCAAGCCAGGAACATTTAGCCACCTGCTGTTCCTCGCTTTTTCTTTGTGGATTCTTTGAAACGACACAAATTATAAAGGAAGAAATTCCTAACAATTTTAAAATCTATTCTTTATTATTATTGTTGTTTGCAGATCTGTTTTTCCTTCCCTCTTCCATCATTAAAGTCCTATACTATGTTTGTTTAGGATTTGGTGTAGCTCTTGATATTTGATTAGTGAATTTAATTACTGTACCTGCTGTTATGTTGCTGCTAGTACTGCACTGCTCCTTGTTCATCATTATGTATAATGGTGAAGGAAAGCCTTTCACTTTAAGGGCAAAGTTTCAGTCAGCTCATCCTCCTGTTTCTAAGTGGAATTTGATTAGAAATCTAGTAGTGTCTGGTGGAATCCAAGGCTTGTGATGTAGAATCCAAAAATTATTTTTGTATACAGTATCTTCTAAAACATTTAATCAAATGCATACAAGCAACATCATCAACATCACTAGAACATAAAATATTACAGTAAAACATCGCTCTGGACTATTACAGCATCTCTTATTCATGTTTTTTTATGCTTGTTTTATTTGCTTAAGCGAAGTTTGACTCAGAGGGAAATTACATTTCTTTAATATTAATATAGCAATGTTTGAATTTAACTAATAACTTTAGTTTAGTGCAAAATCGCATATTATTGTGCTAATTCTAGTATAAACATTTTAATTAAATCCACCAAACATGAAATGAACTATATTAATGTGCTATGTTTTTGTGGAAACATATGGTCTAAGGATAATACATTCAATAAATAAAAAAACTAACTTTTTTGTGCAGATGTTACTCACCCTAACTTAATTAACTTGTTTGAACCCCCATTGCTTATGTAGTGTATGGAAATGCTTGAATAAAGAATACTTCTTTCATTATTTTGCCTCAGACGCCCCCTTCCACCTTTATATCATCACAATACAATATTCAATGCCAAGTGTCCTTGTAGTTTGTTCTTTTTGGATTTGTCACATGAAGAAATAATCATAAACATCTTATTTCAGATGACTGCAGCTGTGTCACTGTCCAGTTCCTATTCAGTCCTGTCCGAGGTCAGTCACACTACGCTGATAGAATAGAGAAAATCTAGTTAGAGCAGAAGACTTTCATTAATAGAACAGTGTGCTGTGAGCAGGTGTTAGTGGAAAATCTCTCCCTGTCCAATTTAAGAAGCCTAAAGCCAGTCTTTCACTCATTCTCACATCCATCACTGCTACATATCTGGGGAGATCAACTGTGAACACACTCCTCACTGCACTGATTTAAAACATTCTATAGCCTATGAAGTGTGTGGATCCTACATAATAACTTTTGTAATTTATAATTTATTTAAATTAAAATTTTGTTGTTTACATACAGTAAATAGGGATTTATGTGATTCAAGCTCCACAGAGACGGATAAGGTCTTATGACTGACATGTAAAATTACGTATATTGTCAAATTCAGTGAATGAGGTGACCTTTTGCTTGAATAATTATAATGTAGAAGCTTACTTTGAAATTATTCATTAAAAAAATAGCTTTTTTAGAAACAAACCATGTTTGATAGTTGACATCAAATAAATTCCATAAAACAAAGCTAACTACTACTCAGATGGTAGACAAGCGGTATTCTACTTTTACCGCAGTACCTCATGGCGACGGTATGCGTTTGCTGGCTTTTACCACCGAGTGGCACTATATAACTATAGACCGACGCCTCAGGCCTTAGTTCATTCTCTCAAGGATTAATGAGCCGCAGCTCCTTTCGAGCTGCACGTAGTAACGGATAAAAATCAAGTGTAACATTGTAGTTAAATGAATTCATAATCACAGTACTAAAATTACAGTACAAATGGGGGGGCCCCTGCGCCCCGTATTGACAGGCCGCCACTGATTATAAGAAATGCAGTAGGCTTTTATGATCATTATCATTTTCTTTTATTAAATAATGACCCCTGTTGCGTTGTACCACCGCTGGCAAAACCTTATGAAATACAAGTGAAACATTAAACAAATTTACAGTCACAGTGCTAAAACTATGGTAATAAATATAGGTGTTTCTTGTTTGCATCAAATTTAAGCAAAGTAAATGTATATCTTTAAATCTAGCCTTTAGGTTTTATAATGTGTAACATTAGAAAGCAACTAAAAATTAATGAAAGCAAACAGGGTGCGCATTGTTTTCGGTGAACTTGAGCAAGCCAGAAAATGACCCGAAACTCTGCGTATACTTGCCTCACAGAAGTGAAAAATATATACTTATAGAAAGCAAAATGTCTGCTTTTATATAAACTAATAGAAAACTATTTTAGACATATAATTTTAGACAATGTAATTCACATGAAAAGGAAATTATAGGCGCATCTAAGAGAGAGAGAGAGAGAGAGCGAGCAAGATAGAGCGCGTGCGTGCTCAGTTCAAGTTTATTAGTGCACGAAGCACAAACTCTGCCTCTCTCAATAAATCCTCGATAAGGGCAATAAGCCTCGAGAGGATAAAAGTTTTTAAAAGTTTTTTGTTTTATAATCTTATAATGCCCACATGACTATTTAATTTAACTATTTAAACCATTAAACTATTTATTTTACTATTTTAGCTCTTAGTGTTTCATTTACTTCAAAATAATATTAAAAACAAGAGCAATATATTTTTTCCAATATTATTGATTACATCCATTTCTATGGAGACGACGAGATGACATGATCTTCTTCATCACTAAAGCTGAAACCAAAGAAATCACCAATTTATCAATTAATTATTAAAATGGCCAGAGTCAGTCTCCTTGCTGTTTTCCCCTTATGCATTCTTTAACTTTATGCGTGCGACTGAGCGCTGATTAAACTATGTAGGAAGTTAAAGAGGAGGAAATCAAAATCCATTTAAATTAAATAAAAGAATATTATAAGTAAACAACAATAGCCCACATTTAGAAAACATTTAGAAATTCTTTCCAAAATAAAGCTGGGACGGTGTTTTGCGCAGAGCGCTGGGTGATTTCCTGAAGCTCAAATCTCCGAAATCGTTGATGCATTTTTTTTCTACGTAGTCCCTATCTTTAATAACCGATGGAGGTTTTGAGCTGTACACACATGCATTCTCGCCTAAACAACTCTTAAAACTACACTTGTGACACAATAACAGCAATATTTCGAAAATTTTGCAGGCTGCCGTTTGGAGAAACCAGAAAATAAAGAATAAATCAGTTGTTCTATATTTAAAGTTTGATGTCTTTGAATGTATTTTTTAATAACAGTAAACAGATACAAACAGAGATAGGCTATATAATAGTTGATTCTTTGTAGAAATAAAATTGTCAGCTAATGAACTTGATCGTTTGTCTAAACATTTAACCAATGTTTTTTAAATTTTTTTGACTCAATATTGTACAGTAAATATCAATATCTCTGATTCAGATTTTTCATGTTTGTTATATAAAATCCACAGATGTGGAAATTAGCATCACTGTACTATTTGTTCGATACAATATATTATTACTTTTTTATGACTTAATTCTATTTTAAAACTGCGGCGAGGGGAAATTTAACGTTGCGCCACCTGGCGGTCATTTCACGAATTACTTTGAAATGCGACTGATTTATTTTAGTCGCTGTCGTTTTGTCGCGGCGGTAAGCACGACGATAATAGACATTCCACTTGTCTACCTACTGTATGTACTGAAAGCAGGGCTGCAGTGGCAAAAAATAGGTGGGTAAACTATGAATTATGTAATCAAGGTAAGATCATGACATATTGGTAAAAAAATATTAGGAACATTACTTAGTTTACCTGAGTCTTAAGCACTATTCGGACGGGACTAGTTTTACTGGGGGACGTTTCAGTTTGAATTTTTTTCAGCCGACATCTGTCATTTCATGTATGGATTCGGACGGGACTAATATCTCTGTGTTTATTACGGAGGTAGGCATGTCTGTGGTTTTCATGTGGGCGTTGCACAAGACCACGTGTTGAGAATGTTGATTTCTATTGGAGTGTAGAAAGCAGAAACTCGAATACCGGCACGCTAGAGATTGTACGGTAGTTCACGTTGACCAAAACACACAAGAAAACGCGTTTTGGAAAAAAACATTTTCGGCAAACACAGACATTCGCATTCGGTAATTTGTAAACAGTAGGTAATTTGCTCTGGAATTTTTACAGAGGTCGTGTGAGAAAAAGACAGACATGGAAGATTCAGAGGGGATTAAAATCACAAAGTACTTCTGTGAAACAGAAATTTCTCTTATGTCCCCCAGTAAAACTAGTCCTATCCGAATAGTGCTTCAGGCACATTAATACCTTCAAACCATGATGTAATCTGCACTAGATGAGATGTTCCACATTACTGTTTTCATGTATACATTTTCATTTAAACTAGCCTAGAACTATTTAAAATACACCAACAACCACTATTACATGCATTAATCTGTGTAGCAACATCCACAGGCATCTCTCATCTCTCAT
Source organism: Clarias macrocephalus (assembly GCA_011419295.1). Lineage (NCBI taxonomy): Eukaryota > Metazoa > Chordata > Actinopteri > Siluriformes > Clariidae > Clarias > Clarias macrocephalus. The sequence continues at coordinate 18,841 of JAAGKR010003454.1, forward strand.
TTGCACCTATCAAATATGTAATATAACTGTGTTGCTTCTTCAAACATCTACAAACTTATTTATATTTTTTCCAGATATGTGGCTTGAAGGTCAGATTGAAGTTCACCAATCACTTAATGGTGAATTGTTTGCTGTTTGACTGCCCTCATGTGTGATTCAGGGGTTTTCACATTGAAACAATTGATTTGTACTATGCTAAGGGACAATTGCTCCCCCCTTCTCCACTACCCTGTTAGCCACCATTCATATTTATTAATTTTCCACCAAAGCGGTTTTGGAGCTAGTTCGGAGCCAGTGTCTGGCTTTGTTATCAGACAGCCAAAGCACCAGCCCTTAGACAGAAAAATTGGTTCTACATTTTTGTGCTGAACAAAGAACAGCTTACATTAAAGGCTGAGGACAGGAAACTCACAATCAACTAAAAGTTTGTGACCGCCATCTTTAAAAAATGGACTCAATTTGCAATGCTGTCTAGTTTTGATGAAGCCAGGAGAATAGCTTGCAAAGCCACGTTGATGTTTGCCATTGTGCTTGCTGCCAAATTCTTTTTTGTGGCTTCTAGCACTAGCATTGCTGCTAGCATGGCCGTTAGTGCTAGCATTGCCACTATTATTGCCACTTGTGCTAGCATTTCTTCTTACTTTGCTGGAAACGTAAAGAGGCACACGACCATATACAGTGATATAGTGAGGTGACTTTCTAACTCATGGAAAAACAAAACCAGTTCTTAGGAGGTTCACTATTGAACCGGCACTAGCACCAGACTTGAAATAGCACCTGGTTAATTTTGATGGAAAAGAGGCTATTGATCTTTGGTCCCACATTCTCAGGCATGCTTACGTATTTACACTCTCTGATACAACACTTGTTCTGTGAACCGCTATTCGTCTGTGCTGCTATTAAATACGAGAAGAAGAGAACAAGGAAGTTACCTTGTGTGCTATGCCTGTTATTATTGATATTTCTGGGAAAAATGTTAAAAGCAATTAATTGAGAGTGCCTTCCTACTTTATCAACTATAGAGTTGCTATAGCTTATACTCAGTTATTGATTTGGATGAGATTGGTGTGTGCTACACGCACATGGAGATTTTAAAGGGGACTTCCATTCTCAGGTATGATTGCTCCCACATTTAATTTGATTCGTGCCAGAATATGCTATATCGGTCCAGAGACCACTTTTTTTAGTGGACTCGGGGATGGTTCCCTAGTATGTAATGATTGTATTCTCACTGATCAATATGAAATAGACTTTGGGCTCAAGTGTTCTCAGACACAATTCTGGAGCCCTATAGCGCCTTTAGGCATTGGATGTCTTTTTCTCCTGAATTCACTTCTCTTGAATTCAATTTGCACTGGAATTTCCTACAGTTTTGTACCTAAGCTTTCAATAATGAACTAGACATATAAATTTAAACACATCATTTGTTTTATTGAACTTCCACTAGCCTAACACACCTTATGACTGCAAAACTATCACAGTTGTATGTATTGCTGTATCATAATCAAAATGCCAAATCCTCAGGTTCTAAGACAAACCGTTTCATTTACATACACTTTTATTTTTACTCTGAAAAATACCATAACTCTTTGCCTTGTAAATACGCATAAAGGTACAATACATTATCATACCACCAGTGCCAAAAGGTAAAGAACATTTTATTTGTTTATTTTTTTGTTTGTTTTGCCTCTAAGATTATAGATTAATGCATTATTGGATTAGGACTAGTCCAATCTTATCCAGATGGCTATTGCTTATTTCATTTCATTTGACCTGTCATAGATGCATGGAGTATGAGATGAGGACAGACAGAAACTGAAATGAAACTTTGGATGTTATTTAATGTGACAAATAAAATATTAACATAATTGAATGGTATTTGGCTATTCACTTCATACACAAGGATGCATTTGTTTGCCTGCTGGACCTGAAATATAAGTATCAGACCTCAAAATTAAAGTTTAATTACACAAAAACTAAGTAAATTTATAGAGGAATATGATCACACCAGAGTAATTTAAACTTCATAACTGTCACCATAATATGTGTCTGACCTGTTGGCTTTGTCCCTTTATCTAGATAAATGAGATATCACTTGTTTGACTGCACAAGCTCAGTTTCCCATATGGTTGAACATCACCAAAGTAAACAGGTGGGATCATTTTATGAAGGATCTTGGAGTCATGAATTATAAAAGACTGATTTAATTTTGTACTTGCAATTCAATTATCTAAACTCATCTGTGCTGATGGGGAGGGTGGGTATCAGGTGAGTAGAGGAAAAGTAGTCAGTGTGCCAGAGCATCTTGTTTACCATTTAACCATGTCATGTTTCTGACAGTGTTTTTCAACATGGACTTTATTAAGAGTACTGAATATGCATTGAACCTAACAGATAACTTCATCCTTTCCTTGGTTATTATACCGTAAGTGTCATACTTTAGCCCTCAATCTAAGTGATGCATTTAGTCTAATACAAATTTGACACCATGTTATGACAGTGAGTAATTAGTAGTTTTATCAGAGAAGGATAAAATCTGTCACATAACATCAAGGACCCTGCTATTTACTTATTGTTCTACTTGGATAAAACAACTGCTTAGCTTATATGAAATGTGCCTTGAAAATAAACTTGTAAAATATTCACTTTACTTTGCTGCTCACGGTTATTTCTGGTCATTTAATTTAAATGCTTCTAATTAACTATACTATCTAAGCATTATACAAAAGCTCCCTCCACTGGCTTCCTGTAGCTGCCCCCATCAAATTGTAAGCACTGATTCTTGCCACAAAACTAAAAATGGCCCAGCGCCCACTCACCTCAAGGCATTTATCACACCTCACACATTCCCTCCATTTCTCCAACACTGCTCGACTAGTACCGCCTTCCCAAGTAAAAAAAAAAAAAAAAGTATGCTAAGTATATTAAATCCTAGCATTCCAAAGCATACTTTAGTGTACTTGCTCCAGACTAATGACTAGTATACTTGAAGTTTGCTATTTTGGAACAACTAATTTTGTACGAAGTGCATTTAAGTTGTAATTAAATTGTACAAAAGAACAATTTTAAGTGTATTAAGTATACTTTTGTATGCTAAAGTGGAACAACTTTAAATATACTTAGTACACTTAAAGTGTATGGCTTTGTTTGTACTAACGTACATACCTGACAGTAATTAATTAAATTAAAGTATATATTTAAAGTATTATAAGTACATTACAGCAATTTTTACTGTGTGTAAAGCCCTATGGGCAGCAGTGAACTGACACAGGCACGGACACAGTGGTTGCGGTGTACCAAGTGGATCAGCTTTATTATTTGTTCGGCCTTTTTTCACCAGATGCTACGAATGTGGGGAGGTGAAGGAGTGTAAAACCGGTGCAGGAGGCAGGTGAATCGGGGCGAACCTGATTATAGGGGGGGGGGGGGGGGGGCAGTAGCTGGGCACCGGTGGTAAGGCGGCGAGCGAAGAATCCGAGTCGCGCCGGTTAACCCTCCTACGCGGTTTCGGTCAGGGTTGGGCGGGGTCCTCGAAGTCTGCGGGCAGAAAATCCAAGAAAACGAAAGTAAACATTAACAGTTCTCGCTCTACGTTTCATACCCACCGCCGAACTGGAGCTCCGCTCTCCTTTTATAGCTGGTGGAGTACTCCAGGACGGTGAATGAAAATGGGAAGCCGGCCGTGAATGGTTATGGCGCCCCGCCCCTTTTCCGCTGTCCTTGGTGCTGAAGATGACGCCGTTAACGATGCCTCGCCCCATAAACGCCCCACATATGCTTTCTAATAAGATGGTTGCAATGCTGTATAATCCCGCCAGGTGGCGCATTGACTGTTATATAATACCTCTGTTATTTTTCGTGTTCCTGGGTAGAATCCCAAATAGCATTAGATGAATAGAGAGTACAATCCCTTGATCCACACACTAAGTAGTGCCCTTGGTAAAGGGTTGGAAAGCAATTTGGAATTCAGCCTTGTAGGAGCTAGTTGGTTTTGTAGCTGTATATAAAATAGCATAGATAGTTCAGAGATGATTCCAGATGACTTATAAGCAATTATTAAGGGTGTTTTTTTTTAAAAAACACAATGTTATCAGATGTGTTTTCTTGCTGAAAAAAGTGCTTCTGTGACTGGTTTTGAACTTGGTGTTCGGCAGGCAGTTGTTCTATTTTACATTACAGTGTATTTTATTTAGTTCTTTTTAATACTTTGGTGCAAAGTAAAGCTCAAAGTGTAACTTCTTGGGTTTGTTTTCGTTATATTTTTTATGATGTTTTCCCTGATGTTTTTTTGGCTGATAGTCAAAAATTGGCATAACAAAAGTGATTAATGGCGCATAATATCTGGAACAAATATCTGCCCATACAGATAAGTATTTCTTTTTGTCATTTAACCATGGATAATGTTCCCCCATCAAAAATATGATGGAGCATTAATCACTTATCACAACTGTGAATAGATGCGGCGGCAGCAGCAGCCGATTTAATCCAAATAAACATTCACACTTGAAAACAACACTAAAACAACTAAAGTTATAGAGGGTTAGCGCCTGTTATCACAGGACAGGGATCACCTACAGTATACTACTTTATCTTTCACTGCCTATATTTCATTTGGTTTTACCCAGTTTCAGGTGCTGTGTGTGAGAGGGAGAGAGAACTTATATTGTGGGTTAATAATACTACCACTGCTATTAATAATAATAATAATAATAATAATAATAATAATAATAATAAGAGGAAGAAGAAGTAGAAGAAGAAGAATTGTTTTAATGTAAATTAAACCCATGGGTCTCAATTATCACTAAATCAGCCAATGTATACTACATTATACAGACAATTAGACAATTAGAGAAATGAGAATGAAATGTGTAAGGAAATATGCATGAACCAAAATGATTAGAGTGACCCTGAGGAGGGGTAAAAACTCTGAGTTTCGCTTCCAAGCTTAACTTTGCAGATACAGAATGTGTCAAGAACATGGTTTTCCCAACCTGGCGTTTATACAAATATCAAACAGATTGAATTTAGGAATGCACCCAAAAGAATATAAAGCACAAACACACACACACACAAACACACACACACACACACACACACACACACACACACACACACACACACACACACACACACACACACACACACACACACATACACACACCATTTTAATCACCAGACTTCATAACTTACTAAGAGCAATAGGGGGAAACAATGGTGAGGCACAGTGGGAAATATTTCAATCCCCACACACTACGTTTGTACTGAACACTGTAGCTGTGTGTGTTAGGGCACTTGTTAATGCACAGTACTGTAATGCATCGAAACACTTACTTCCTGGTTTGCTTTTTAAATATCGTTTATCAACTAAGCCCTGTTCAGCAAAATAAACAGTGTCTATGATGAATTTACTGTGAACGTATCTAAGTCTTGGTGTAATAGAAACAGGTCTCTTCAGATCCTTCTGCACTCGTCTTATCATGTAAATTATTATTGGTTATGGTTGTTTGTTTCTATGACCAAGTATAATTATTATAATAATAATTATTTATTTTATAGCCCAACTCTTTGACTATTTATAACAACATTGTCTTCTATTTTACCCCATTGATGTAGTTAGTTTAAGTAAATGTTTATTTTTTATCAAAACAAATTGACCCAACAATACCCCAACAATTAAAACACACAAACATGACGTAAAAAACGTTATTCTTCCAAAACTAGCCAAAGTTAAAACAGTAATTTGTCTAAAACAGGTGAATAGAAGTTGAATTTTGCTTGAAGGTCAGTAAAATACCTGGATAACACCAGCTGCTTATCAGTCCTTATCTGTTTTTTATTTATTTTTTATTTTTTATTAAAAACTATCAAAGTATTTGTTTCCCCCAATGTGTAGACTCCAGGTCGTTCATGCTCCTCCAGTAGCTCCAGAAGGCCAGCCGTCACCCCTCTGAGCCAATCCTCCACTGAAGAGCTCTGGTTAAAGAGAACAAGAGGATTTACTAAATACAAAGATAAATAACATTGACAGAATATGTGTATTTGATAATTTTTAAAAAAAACATTAGTAAGCCTATATACCACCAGAGTGTGTAAAATACTGTTTTAGGAATTGTCTGTGCTGAATGTAAATAAACCGTTGAACTGTGTTAGTGTTAGCCAGTCTGTCTGTATTAAATGTCTGCATTACATTAACGGCAATTTACATAATGCGGTTTCATACAAATAAGTTAAGCGATATAACAACTCTGAAGCCAAACTATAACTTACTGAGTATTGAAGCGGCCCTACTGCTTACCTACTCCTACTAACTGTTAAACTGTTTTATCCAACTTTGGTTAACTAAGCGCTCGCGCTACTGTGTAAAAGTCCCGGCCTAGAGTACACCTAACTCCGGTACACCTAAACAGCTTGTGTCCCTCGTGGACTGCCTGACATTGTATTCCAGTCACAGAATTAACCTGCAGATTAACTCTTACCCAAAAATAAATAATTGCTGAATTTATCTAAATCCAGAGGACACTCAGTCAGATTCTCTCTGTCATTAGCAGAGAGCACAAACACTCTTCTTATAAAAATATCCTGAGCTCACAAAACTCTATATTATTCAGTTTCTCGGGTAGTGCAGCCTCTGTAATAGCGAAGTTAATTGTATTTCCGAAGCTTTAGTGTCTTTTTGAGGGAAAGAGTGGCATTGTGAGTTTGTGACACTGACAGTAAGCTGTAACTCCAGCCTTGGTAAACAGATGTCCTAAAAATAAATCTGAAATAACTTCTGACTTCAGATAATAAATAAATAAATAAATAAATAAATAAATAAACTGGGAACTAAACTGTAAGCTAACCCAAACAAATTTTATGAAAAAAGGCAACATTTACGCTGAATAAAAAGTCCATTAAACTGTCATCTTCATCTCCATATTGCAGTTTGCTAGCATCAGACCGGCGGGGGTGACGGGGGTTAAAATCACGTGATTGCTACTTAGCAGCTAAATTGCTGGCTTCTGTTAATGTCTTCTTGAGAACAAATCGCCATCTATTATTGGTAGTCGGTAAAGGAATAAATAGTGCTTCAATGGGTGTGTTTACTGTGAAATATTGACTTTTCTGGTAGAAGAGGGAGGAGGGATCATGGCAGCCATACGGCAGTCACACGCCATTCAAACGACGGTTGCTCGACCCTGGTAGTTTTGAGTGGCTACATCTCCTCTTTGGTCTTCCTTTAGACCTCCTGTCTGGCAGTTTCAACCTCAGCATCCTTCTACCAATATATTTGCAATCCCTCCTCCGAATATGTATCTCCAGATGCAGGATAGTATATGCTAAATCAAGATTTATATGGGTTACAGGCTAATTATAGTTTCAGCTTTACCTGGGATTTGCGTTTTGGCCCATGGCCTTCACAGCTTGAAATGGGAAAATACCTCTCTCAAGTGACTGTCAAATGTTTCTTATAAAAAACTAAATATGGATAAAATATATGAATAAATATTAAAATATTGGTCAAATCTTAAAGACGGAACAGGAAATAACATATTCATAATGCCAGAGTGATAATCCTTGATATTAATTCACTCGGAATATTTTATTATTAAAATTATACCACGACATTTAACTATCAAACAGCTAAGCAGCATATTTTTAACCTTAGCCAGAGTATTCAGGCATGTGGCTCCCCTTAAAGAAAGCTTCAACACTACAGTTGCAGTAATTTCAAGACTTATAAATTAACAAATAGAAAAAAAAAAGTTATAATAAATTTATTTGACAGTTATGCGCTATAGCAAAATGGACATGTGTGTGATCTTTCACTTTGTAAACATATCAGCAATCAAAATACCTGGTGGTGATGAGGGTGGGAAAAGTTTTAAAATGACATCTGAATAGTCTAAAAAGATTTAATTGAAATAGGTTTCATGAACATTGTTTGAATTTGTCTATAGTATTGACTACATATTTTGTTAAATGCAAAATACCTTAATAAAAGTAGAGCAATATTTTGTTGCTTTTCAGTGGAATCGGGATGTTGAATCAGCAATATTTAAATGCAATTAAACTTTTGTTTTGTTTTCATTTTGGTTGGGAAAAAAGATTTTGAAAAAAAAAAGCAATTTCATTTTAATGAACTTTAGAGTCTTCTACTTACTTTACTTACTTACTTATTTACTTAAAATGTAAGTAAATAAATAATTTACATTTGTGTCAGTATAATTTTCTCACAAGTTTTCAAAGCCTAATGCAACCTGCAGCATTAACACCTGCATTTTAGAGCAAATGCTGCTTCTGACATAATGCAAATAAAAGGCAAAAGTTTTGTTTTACACAAAGCTCCCCAGTTGGCAATGTTTGCTCAGTCACTGCTGGAAATATGGCTCACTGCCTAGATACTGCACTCAAATGGGACCTGTAAAAGTGCCAGTCAATTACATATTGATGAACTGATGTGAGCTTTGCCTTGTACTTGTGCAGTATTTGGCATGAGTCTTGGGCAGGAAGACTACCACCAGGGCTCCCAGGACCACACAAGCTTCCCCTTTAGGCTGTCCAGCCATTGAAATGTCAATCTTACTTTCAATTGGATGCAAGACTTTTCTTTCTTTGAGCTGTACAAAGACATCCCACCCAGGCCTAAAGGTGTGAAAAAAAACATTGATGGCAAAAGGCTCTGTTGGAAGAGGACAATCCTAGCTGGATGTGACAAACTGATTTTGGAGCAGATGGGTAACAGAACATTAATCTGTATAATTATCATAGCTTAAATCTCAAGGAGAAATTTGTTTATCTCAAACTGGAGATATTTGGAAAGAGTCCACAATACTCCTTTTCATTATCCAAAATCTGTCATATTTCATTAAGAGACTAGTACTACCACAGATGTTGTCGCCTTCAGAGAGTCTATTCATCCTTAAACACAGTGTACAGTATTCTGCAATCAAGCAGCTATAATTTGCTGGATGAACAAATTAATTACGGTGCGAGTGTATATAATACAGTTTAGATAATTTCTTTTTGGTCTCAAGTTAAAATAACATTATTTATTGTATATAATCATGGTGAAGCTAATAATAATAGTCATTATTATCATAATAACAAAAGTTGCATGTTTTTTTTTTTTTGCATGTTCTCCCTGTACTTGGTGGGTTTCCTTCCTCAGTCGAAAGACATGAAGATTAGGCTAATCTTCAAATTGCCTGTAGTGTGTGTGTGTGTGTGTGTGTGTGTGTGTGTGTGTGTGTGTGTGTGTGTGCGCGTGTGCCCTATGATGTTCATACCTCTTGAACTTTTCCACCCAGCCCAGGGTCTACACCATCTCATTCCTTATGTCTCCTGGTATAGGCCCCCTGAGACCCTGTATACAGAATAAATTGGTATAAACAATGAGTGAGTGAGTGAGTGATCATCTTAACAATCTTACAAATATTTAGGGTGTTGGTTGTCACACGTTGATGTGTGTCTTTAACAATGCAAAATATTTGACATCAACAGAATAATTTATATTTTGTTAAAGGCCAACCATGAATTGTATTAGTCTTTTAAATTTTTATTCAGCTTATCCTAATTCTTTTGTATTTTCTGAGCTGTGTGACTGCAATGCTAAACAAAGTGTTATATGCAATATGTTCATACATACATTAGGTCATTAGCAGTGTTGGGTGTAACAAAGTAACACGTTAGAGTACTCGGATTACTTTTTTGATGTAACATCTAACGCGTTAGGTCCACCATTCAAATACTCAGTTACTTAGTTACTTTTTCAAAAATATAATCCGTTACTCAGACAATTTATGTAATCTGTGAGCCAGATAGCAGTCATTCCCAATCCATTAGTGTGCGTGTGTGTGAGAAAGCCCTGTGTCTACCCCGCCCCCGATAACCCGCCCCCCTCTGTTATTCCTGCTGTTTGACTATGTGAGGACTGATGTGCGGAAAGATGCAAAACTCACGGTGAATCATGATGACCATACTTACGGATACCGCGTAGGTGAGATAGGGGTATTAGTAGTTAACAGATTATGGGCCAAACTTCACTGAGTGATTATGGTAGAATAATTATAAAAGGTCTTGACTAAAACAACATGCATGAGGAAGCACAAAGGAGTATTCATTTTCTTTAATGGAACACTAACTAGTTATTTTTATCAGAAAGTAACGCAGTAATGTAACTGATATCTTTTTGAAGACAGTAATTTTGTAATGTAATTCGTTACTTTAAAAAGTAACACCCCTCAACACTGGTCATTAGCAACTCAAATTCTAATTTATCCCAGATAATATGAAAGTTCAAATCTCGCTTTCAGTCTGTGTGCATGGAATTTATTGCTTACTTTGCCAACACTTATTCTCCAACAAATCTTTGGCTATTGAAAGTTTGATTAAATCAGTTCAGACAGACCATGTAAAATAATATTTATCCATTGTGGCACTTAAAATATTATTATAGTGCCTTACAAAAGTATTCATACCTCTTAAACTTTTCCACATGGCAAAATGTTACAACCACAAATGTAAATGTATTTTATGTGATAGCCCAACACAAAGTGGCACATAATTGTGAAGTAGAAGGAAACTGATAAATGTTTTTCAAAATTTTTAAATCTGAAAATTGCATTTGTATTCAGACCTTACCTAAAATGCCTTAGATCCAATAGAATTTAGAAGTCGCATAATTAGTAAACTGAGTCCACTGGTCAGGCTCTGGCCTTGAACCCAAGATTTATTTAAAAAAGTAACAAAATATCCACAGGCAATTTATAATCAACAAAGGTTCTTCTCAGCTAGAGAAATTAATGAAAATAATCAAAACAATAAACTCTCAAGAAACACAAAACCTCCACATGAGGAGAGAACAGCCAGGAAATTAAACCCCAAAAATAAAAGGACTAAGGAACTTACAACAGGAAACTGAATTGCTACCGGAGTTTCATCAGGGAATACAGAGCGGGGAGTCAAAAACCGAGTGAATAAGAGGGGAGAAAATGAACAGCTTAAATACACTGGGGGGAAAAAAGACACTGGTGATCTGAATAACTAAAGAGGAAACACAGGAAAGAACTAAGGATAAGAGAAACACAAAGGATCTCTAGAGGTCTGGAAACAAACTACAGGAGGAACAGAACACTGACAGGACCCCCTCCTCTAGGAACGACTTTTGGCGTTCCTTTTAGCACCTCCCGATTGCCGCGTGCGAAACTTCCTGATTAAACTTGGATCCAGGATGTCCTTTGCTGGAACCCAAGAGCGCTCCTCTGGCCCGTAGACTTCTAAGTCCACCAAATACTGTAGTGAGTTCCGTACCCTCTGGGAGTCCAGTATCCGGCATCTGTGTAGGCTAGCTCTGGGAGGTAGAGGGGGTCTGTGTGGGGGGCAAAGGGAGAAGACAAAACAGGTTTTAACAAAGAGACATTAAATGTTGGGTTTATTCTAAGAGAATGAGGAAGAAATAAACAATTAAAATCAGCGTTAACTTTCCTGGCAAAAGGGCCAATTAACTTCTGGGACAACTTCCTCGATTCAACCCAGAGGGGCAGGTTCTTAGAAGATAACCAGACTCTTTGACTAGGTCGGAAGTTGGGCGCTAACTGGCGGTGGTAGCGGTTGGTATCTTCGGGAGGATCGAAGAAGGATGCACCTAGCCTTCCTCCAGGTTTGCCTACAGTGCTGAACAATGCGCTGGGCAGATGGAACACCCACCTGCGCCTCTTCCTCAGGAAACAATAAGCCTGCAGAAGGCACTCCAGAATTGGGACGAGAATTGGGGCCCCAGCTCAGAAACAATATCTAATGGCATACCAAAAACCTGAAATACATGGTTCATGAGGAGTTCAGCTGACTCTTTTTCAGATGCCAGCTTGGGCAGAGGAATGAATTGGGCGGAGAATTAGTCCACCACTACCAGGATGACAGCATTACTTTGGGATAGTGGGAGTCCGGTAACGAAGTTGGAAACAGGTGCGACCATGGGGAATGAGTAAGGGATGGAGCAGTCCCTGGGGTCGCTGATGAGTGGACTTACCCTGGCTGCACATAGTACAGGCCTCCACGTAGCCCTTTATATCCACCTTGATGGACGGCCACCAAAACCACTGCTGCAGGAACTATGAGTGTACAAGCAGTTCCTGGGTGGCATGTCAAGGGAGACCCATGGCGCTACTGCAAGATCTGGGCCCGAGCAGAATGAGGGACATACCACCTCCTGGATCAGGCTCATGGGCTTCAGCTCCCAGCACCACCCGTTCTAGGTCCCCCTGAAAGGGTGCGATGATCCTTGACCTCAGGATAATCTGGGCATTGGTTTCTCCTGTGCCTCGGGAGAGTAGGCTCAGAACAGGGCATAAGGTTTGATATTCTTGGTGCCGGGTCTGTAAGACAGAATGAATTGAAATCAATAAAAAAAATAAGCACCATCGGGTCTGCCAAGCCGCTTAGCCCGCTGGAGATATTCCAGGTTCTTGTGGTCTGTGAGAGCGTGGAAAGGATGCAGAGCCCCCTCAAGCCAATGGCACCATTCCTCCAAGGCCGGTTTTACTGCTAGCACCTCTCGATCTCCCATGTGGTAGTTTTACTGCTCAGCATCTGAAAGATGATGAGACATGAAAGCACAAGGATGCAATTTACTGTTCTCACCTCTTTGTGACAGGATGGCCCCTACGCCTACCTCTGAGGCATCTACTTCCACCACAAAAGTTTTTTTTTTCTGGGAGCGAAAGTGAAACAGTGTTTAAGATCCTGGAAAGTACCTGATGCTTCTGAACCCCAGGAAATCTTGGTTCCTCCTCCTTTAGTCAACGGTGTCAAGGGAGCCACCACAGAGCTGAAATTCTTAATGAACTTCCTATAAAAGTTTGGAAACTTTTATAGGAACTTTTTTAGTTCCTATAGTAAAGCTTATAGGAGCTTTTTATTGACTCCTTGACTGAAGTAGGAATGGGCCAATTAAGGACAGACTTGACCTTCTTATGGGTCATCTTCACATCACCATCTTTCTTTTCCACAAAGAAGCCTGCCCAGGCTGGAGAAGTAGAGGCACAGATAATGCCTCAAGGAGCGGTGAGGTGGTAGGGAGGTGACTCGGGATTTGCTAAACGCTGTCTTGATCTGATGATAGCACCTGGGGACTCGAGAGAGGTCAATAGGCTCCTGAAACTCTGGACTAGGTGCAGGTGGCTTCAGAACTAAGCAGGTAGGTTGGCAAGTGACACCCCAGCTGAGGATAGTGCTAGTGACCCTGTTGATGTGCGGATTATGTGTGTGCAGCCAGTCGTAACCCAGGATGACAGGAAACTCAAAGAGAGTCAATAAGATAGAAGGTCTCCTTCTGCTGGTGTTGAAGAATGGTAAGTTGCAGGGGCTAAGAGGTCTCTGTTACTCTGCCCGGTTCCAGCGGTCTGCTATCCAATGCCTTTACTGCCTGGGGGTGAGACAGGGGTTGTACTGGGATCTTAAGTTGTTTAGCCATGGAGAGATCAAGGAAATTGCCAGCAGCACCAGAATCAATAATGGCTTGGACCGGAAGCTGGTGACCCTCCCTGGACAGAGTGGCCAGGCTGGCTAGGAACTAGGACAGCTAGTATTAGTAGAAGGAGCTCTAATTTTCCCCATCAGAGCCCTTCTGCAGCTGTTCAGGGACTAGGGACGCTCTGTTGGGCACACCAACTGGAGAAACAGACCTGCTTATAGGTACTTGGGGTAGAGATGCCTTGCAACGAGCCAACTTCCGCTCTCTCAGACGAGTGTCCAGATGGATGGCCAGGGTAATGAGGGACTCGAGGTCAGCAGCTGGCTCAGGGGGGCTAACTCATCTTGCAGGGACTCTGACAACCCTCCCTGAAAACAGACCATGAGCGCCTCATCATTCCATTCACTAGCCGCCGCGATGGTCCAAAACTTGATGAAGTCTGCTGCACTATGGAAGCCCTGTTGGAGAGTAAGCAGGTGTTTGGAAGATTCTCGACCAATGACTGGATGATCGAAAACTCGCTTGAACTCTTCCTCAAAAGCCACAAATGACTCACAATAGGCATCCTGGGATTGCCACACTGAAGAGGCCCAGAAGAGTGCTTTATCTGAGATAAGGGTAATCATGTCAGCAATCTTCGAGCAGTCAGTGGGGAAACTTGAGGGCTGGAGCTCGAAGGTCAGGGAGCACTGGGTGAGGAAGCCCAGACAGGAACTTCGATCCCCAGTAAAGTGTTTGGGAGGGGGTAGGAGAGGCTCTGAAATGTGAGTAGGCCTGATTCTGGTGCTGGAGTGGTACAGTGGCAGGTGGGGCCGAGGACTGTTGGGAGCCAGGGAGCCATTCAGCAATGGATGGAATTCGTCATCTCTGCTAGGAGTTGAGAATGCTTAGCCATCAGCTGAGAATGGCCTAATGACACTGAATGACGATTCATGTTGAGCAGCTACCCTCATCAGGTCCCTGGTACAGAGTTTTCCTGGGTCCATGAGTGTTTCAGATTTTCTGTCAGGCTCTGGCCTTGAACCCGACTCTCTGGGGTGATAGCTGAGGAGTTTATCATTGAGCCACAGAGGTGATATAGAGGTAGAGGTATAATCAACAAAAGGTTCTTCTCAGCTAGATAAATTAATAAAAATAAACAAAACAATAAAGGAGGACCTGGAGGACCTCTAGAGGCCTGGAGACAAACTACAGGAGGAACAGAATGCTGACTCCACCTGTGTGTAATTTAGTCTCAGTGTAAATACAGCGAACAAACAACATGAGCCCAAGGAACACACCAGACCAGGCAAGGAAAACATAAAAAGGAAAAGTTTAAAGCAAGCTTGGGTTATAAAAAATATATCTCAAGCTTTGAAAATCTCAGAGTACTGTTCAATCCATCATCCAAAAATGGAAAGACAATGGCACAGCCGCAAACCTACCAAGACATGGCCGTCCACCTAAACTGACAGGTTGAGCAAGGAGATAATTCATCAGAGAAACAGCCAAGAGGCCCATGGTAATTGTAGAGGAGCTGCAGAGATCCACAGCTCAGATGAGTGAATCTGTTCACAGGACAACTATTGTAACATATTATGTATACACTCAAAAAAACTGGCAAGGAACAGTGGTAAAAAGAAAGCCATTGTTGAAAGACCATGAGATCTATCTGTGGTACAATATGTTGAAATCATTTAGTCAAAAACTCAATGTCTGAACGTCATGGTGTCTGAAGGAAAAAACGTGCTTTGTATGATTGGGTCATTCAATCGTATGGGTCAAAACCTCCAAAGGCCTGAAACAAAGAAACCCTCAGAAGATATTCCAGAGCACCGCCATTGGTAACCATGCAACTAACGTGCCACCAAAGGGCTTTCCCGAAAGACGTAATCTAAACAACAGTGCACCAACCAATCAGCAATGCTTTGATTCTCTTAGCTGGAGTCGAACCAATGGATGAGAATTAAACGTAACGCAAGTAAACAAACAAAGCTTCATATTTTGCTGAAAATTGGTGCTTGCTTCATAACTAACTGTAAGACTATACCCAAGGCTCTGACTTTCTCTGGTCTAGTAAACAGTACTAGAAGAATTCAATTCACTTCCTACAAACTGTTCAATAAATTTGTGTTTCTTTATAAAGAACTGTTGTCTTGGTCCTGTATTTTAAAGTCTAAACATCTTTAGATCTTATGTTATCTTTAGATCTTATAAATGATAAGTACCACAATTGGTAAGATACACTAAATCATGCTAAACACTGGATGAATACATGATTAAGTGTATCGTTAAAGATTCGATTCAGCTCTGACCCAGAGCTGAAACCGTACACAAGGCACAGATAACGAGGGGGAGATAACGAAACTCAGGAAGTTCGTGTATGTTGTGTGAAACTCACACTTGTCTGCTTTGATGTACAGGTTGTTTTATTAGAGTCTGTGTAGAACTAGACGAACGATGCTCCTCCAAACTGCGAGAGAAAATTAGAATGGACAGACACAAAGGAGTAAAGGAAATCTCAGAGAACATCATTGATAAGGGCCTGGAAGATGGCAGGATTATTGGTGAATCCTAACTGGACCACCAGATATTCATAATGCCCGGTCCGGGTGTTGAAAGCAGTCTTTCACTCAACGCCCGCCCTTGTTGAAGGCATGTTTGAGATGTGGTATTAAAAACCCTTAGGAGTCGGCGGACCCGCCGGCGGGTCCACTTGCATTTTTTTCTGGTGACCATGAAAAGAATTTAAAATGCTCTGTCATTTTTTATCCTACACATAAGTGTATTACATCATTTAAATCTGTAAAGGGTCTACTTTTACTGATGAACACTCACAATATCCACAAAACGATGTGCTTTTGTAAAATAAAGAAAATAAACAGAGTGCGCTTTCAGCCGTCTCAGTCTCTGCAGAAAAAAAAAAAAACACGTCGTTAAAATGAACTGAAACTCCACGAATACTGCACACACAGACATGAGAAATATATCTGTAAAAAGCTTAAAGGGTCTACTTTTAAATGATGCAAGTTATATTCTCAACAAACATTCTCAGTTTATGTAATTCGTGTGAAACCAAGGAGAGGCACAGAATTTCTATCGCACTTCAATATCTGATAATGAACTGAGGCAGGATACGCCCACACGCTATTCACACAGGAAACAGTCTGGGTAATCTACAGGCAAGGCCACACACCCCTGGACACCGGCTTGAACACACAGAGTTTCCCCACGGCTCCAGTGGGTTTTCTGCGTGTTTGGAAGATGGCACGCGCTACACAGTCAAGGAAGCTCTTCAGAATGTTCTGGACAGTGAGGAAGAATTTACCTTTTCCTCAGAAGATTACGACTCTGACGACGAACGGGAGCATTTTGAAGAGAGAATAGATCCAGCAGAGGATATTCAAGCAAGCTGTTATGACAATGGGTAAGTTATTAAGTCTTTCTCGTATTCTGATAATATAAAGCTAATATTATATTTCTCCTCACTTCGGCTAGCTTATGTAAAACTTTGTCTTTCAATGTCACGTACATGGTTTAGGTTAGCATGTTAATCGTGCTATCATGCTGCTTTATGTAGCATAGCACAAACAGGTTAGTTCAGGTGGCTATGCTAATTCCTTATGGAGTTTACAGATGTTTGTAAATGTTCTAATGTATTTCACCTCGTTTTGGATAGCTTTAGATTATAGTTGCTAATATATATTTTTGGAAAAGCTATTATAAACTATTATAAAACTATTATAGTTTTGGTTAGCTTTTGACACTGCTATCGGTTATGTTATTTAGCACAAACATGTTAGCTACAGCTGGCTAAAATAATGCCTTATTCAACTAAGAGATGTTTATGAATATTTTCTATGGTGTAAATCTTCACAATAGCTTTAGTTTAGCAGATATTTACAATATCTGATCAGTTGTAAATATTTAGAACGTGTTAAATGAGTATGAAAAACAGGCCTGGTGCATGGCATTATGCTAATGTCTCGGATGTAAATGTTTGAGATACACTACATGGTCTGTGGCCCATCAACAGATATTTGTCCAGCCTATTGCCCATCAACACATACAGAGGGGCACAAAAGTGTATATCTATGCTCGTTTTAAAACATGTTTGAATTATGTCAGCAGTGAGTAGTATTATGTTTCCTCCCAAGATATCAGTAGTTGCCCTATTGTTGATGCTGTAATGTGACCATCAGAGGAGAGGTGTATATTATTCAGGTTTGAAGTGTTTATACATTTTTGGGGCCTCTCTGAATAATTTAGTTTTTTTTTACTTGGAACAATACAGGCTAACAATTATTTATTTATTTATTTTTTAGGAATCTGCATCACCCTTGCCTTCACCAGCACCTCACACCGGGACACACGAGACGTTCAGTTTTGATGGCAATCGAGAATCATACTGAGTAAGTGCTCATATGTGTGTATATGTATGTATATATAAATAATGATGATTTACATTAGTTTCCTTTATTGTGTTATCAGCATGCTCATGTTTTTTTTTCCCCCCAAAATAGTTGCGACAGTGAAAATGATCAGCCACCTGTCCCAAAAAAAGCAGAGACAAAGAAGCAGGCAAGATGCAGACAAAGTCATGGAAAACGCAGACTGATGACGATACGGTTCCACAGGCTCTGCGATTCCTGCCCGCACAGGAGCCTGGACCCCCAGCTGCCGCCTGCTGACTCATATTCTCCCATGAGTCTCTTGAAACTTTTTTTTTTCAGAGAACGCTGTGTCAACTCTTTGCTGGTCGCAGGTTGTGTGTGCACTGCAAAGCAGTGCATGGCACGCGGCAAAAACACCTTGGATATGCCAGGCATGCAACGTTCCCCTATGTCTTCAGTGAACAGGAACTGCTTTCAAGAGTGGCACGGAGATGTGTGACTGTAGACACCATACACCCATCTTGGACTGTTCCTGTTTGCACCATTTTGCTTTGAATGTTTGTTTCAGTTTTGTTTTATCTTGGAGCACTTTTTTTACACCAAATGTATTTTCTCACTTGATTTTCTTCTGTTCCCCTTGCAGTTTTACCCTGAATGTATGTTTTTGTAGGGTTTTTTTGCATCATATACTAAGGCAAATCTATTTACAAAATGCTAGGTTAAATAAATAGGTTTTTAGCCTAGACTTAAACACTGAGACTGTGTCTGAGTCCCGAACACTATTTGGAAGGCTATTCCATAACTTTGGGGCTTTGTAAAAAAAAAAAAAGCTCTGCCACCTGCTGTAGTTTTTATAATACGCGGTACTGACAAGCAGCCTGCATCCTTTGATCAAAGTAGGCGTGGCGGATCGTAAAACACTAGCAGTTCACTCAGATACTGCGGCGCGAGACCATTTAATGTTTTATATGTCAAAAGTAGTATTTTAAAATCAATGTGAAATTTCACAGGGAGCCAATAAAGTGAAGATAAGATAGGGGTGACATGCTCGTATCTTCTGGTTCTAGTGAGGACTCTGGCTTCTGCATTCTGAACTAATTGAAGCTTGTTTATGCACCTAGGTGAACATCCAGACAGTAAAGCATTGCAATAGTCTAACCTTGAGGTGATAAAAGCATGAACTAGTTTTTCTGCATCGTTTAGTGATAATATATTCCTTAACTTGCCAATATTTCTGAGGTGAAAGAATGCTATCTTGGTCATGAGCTTCAAATGAAAGACTAGAATCTATAATCACACCAAGGTCTTTACTGTTGCACTAGATAGAACAGAAAGGCCATCTAAAATTACAGTGTGATCTAAAATCTTGCTTCTAGCTGCATGCGGTCCTATGACTAGAACTTCTGTCTTATCAGGATTAAGCAGAAGAAAGTTAATTAGAATCCAGTCTCTTATATCCTCTACGCATTGCTCAACTTTAGCCAGCTGGTTTCTCTCATCTGGTTTTGCTGAGACGTATAACTGTGTGTCGTCAGCATAACAGTGAAAATTAATATCATACGTACGGATTACGTTGCCCAAAGGAAGCATGTAAAGGGAAAAAAAGCAGTGGGCCTAAAACCGAATCCTGTGGGACAACAAACTCCACTAGAGAACATGCAGAATAATCACCATTTAAATCTACATACTGATAACGATCAGTCAAATAGAATCTGAGCCAGGAGAGGGCAGTTCCCTTAATTCCTACTACATTTTCTAATCTGTGAAGGAGAATACTATGATCAATTGTGTCAAAAGCTGCACTGAGGTCGAGTAACACAAGCATACCCTGATCAGAGGCCAATAGGAGGTAATTTACTCCTTAACGAGTCTCTGTGCTGTGATGAGGCCTAAATCCTGACTGATACAGTTCATGTATGTTATTTCTATGTAGATATGAGCATAGCTGCTCCACTACTATCTTTTCCAGAATCTGAGAGATAAAGGGGAGGTTTGATATCGGCCTGTAATTGGACAGCTGACCGGGGTCGAGGTCAGTCTTCTTAATTATCGGTTTAATAACTGCTAATGTAAAAGATTTTGGAACATACCCAATGCTGAGTGAATAATTCATTATTTTCAACAGGGGTTCAGTTATTTCTGGCACTATCTGTTTGAGAAAATTTGTTGGTATAGGATCTAATATACAGGATGATGAATTTACAGAAGAGATGAATGAAATGATTTCATTCTCTTCAAGGGGAGTAAAGTATTCTCAGTTCCGATCTGACATGGTTAGTTTAACATCTGCATCAATTACATTGTCCGGTAATGTGTACAATTTTATTATTAAAAAAGTTCATGAAGTCCTCACTACTGTATGTTGTTGTTGTTGAGATTTCTGCAGTGGTCTTGTTTCTAGTTAATTTAGCTACGGTATTAAATAAAAATCTAGGATTATTTTTGTTATATTCTATAAGAGTGGAGAGATACGTTGATCTAGCTACACTAAGAGCTTTTCTATAGTTCTGGATGCTCTCCTTTCATGCTATTTAAAATACTAACAATTTGGTTTGATGCCATTTACATTCTAGTTTCCACGCGGTCTGTTTTAAACTGCGCGTGTGATCATTATACCAGGGAGCAAGTTTCTTATCTCTAATCAATTACCTTTTAACTGGAGCTACATTATCTAAGGTATAACGAAATGTTGACTCTAAATGTTCAGTCGCCTGATCGAGTTCTGTGGAGTCAGATGGCGATCCAATCAAAGATGGTAACTCTGGGAGATTACTGATAAAGCTCTGTGTGGTAGTTGATGTGAACGTACATTTAATACGGTAGCGTGATGCTGTACGTACATTATTACTATGACACACTTTAATTGAGACAAGATAGTGATCTGAGATAACTTCAGACAGTGGAATTGTGAATAAATTTCTTATACTTAATCTGAAGAATAATATTAAATCTAAAATGTGACCTGCTTTATGAGTGGGTCCTACTACACATTGATTTACTCCTACCAAGTCTAGTATGGCCGTAAATGCTGTTCTCAGAGGGTCTTCTGGATTCTCAAAATGAATATTAAAATCTCCAGCAATTAACGCTTTCTCTACAGAAATTACTGGGTTTGAGAGGAAATCTGCAAATTCACAGAGAAATTCAGAGTATGGCCCTGGGGGTCTGTAAATGATAATTAGCGGGATCGACTGAGCAGACCTAATATTTGTAGCTACACTTTTTATGTTACTATAGAGAACTTCAAATGCATTAAGTTTGTGTCCATGTTTTTGTACGATAGACAGATTATCATTGTAAATAACTGCGACGCCTCCTCCTCAAACAGTTAGCCGAGGTTGGTGTATGTAGCTGTATCCAGGAGGACTAGCTTCATTTAAAGCTACATACTCATCCTGTTTAATCCAGGTTTCTGTTAGAGTATATCAAACTCCTGATCTGTGATAATTTCACTAAACAGTAACTGCTTTAGATGCGAGAGATCTTATATTTAACAACCCTAGCTTCAGATCAGAGGTTCCGGCTGTGCATTCAGTGTGATCGGAGTTTGTGGTAACTATGATAATTAAATTACTAAAACAGACTTTGAGTCTTTCTAAATTAAGTCTAGTAGTAGTAGAATGAAAAACTAGTTAATATTGTTATTTAGTATAAATGCACCCTGCAGTATAATTAAACGCTGATACAAACAAACTAGGAACTTTCGCGGTAACAATACGAAAACAGGAAGCTCTGCGGAGTCCCTCGTAGCAGGGATCATTCACCCTTCCTTCTCTCCAGCGGGGGCCGGATTCTTCTTCATGGGCAAAAAAGATGGTTCTCTTTGTCCTTGCATTGATTAAGCATCAAGATTGTAAAATTGATGTAACATTAGTCTTATTTTTTATGTTATGTTTTTATGTAACATTAGTCTTATTTAGGTTTACATGCAGTTTGAACAAAAACTAGATTTTTCTTTTTTGCATGCAATATAAAGTTTTTGTTACATATTTCAAAATGTTTGAATGTTTTTTTGTGATTAATTTAGAAAAAAATGGTAGCAGTCATGCAACACTACAATCATCATAAATTAGAGACCTATGGAATTTAGAGGTGGATATTTTGCTTTTCTAGCTACTTTGTCATTCTAGATACAAGTGCTGCCTTGTAATAATAGAAAAAGTTTTTCTAAAATGATTAAATGAAAAACCTGATCAACCCAAAAATAGCTGTAAAAAACTAAGACATGATAAAATTAACTAAGAACCACTTTAAAAAATGTTTGTGTTTCACAGAATGGAAATCCCAGCAGGAAATTCTAAAAAAAAAAAAAGTATTGCCCAAAAGAGCGCTCAACACACTGAAGATGATCAGGTTTTATGAGCCAGACCCTGGCTCGCCCAAAGATAACCAAGATGGTAACAATCACTGTTACTGTTGTCATTATTATTTTATGTTTATTTTATCTTTTACTATCGGCATCCACCCCCAAACACAACCTAGGCAATATGATAAACTGATTTTTCTTTTTAAAATACAAACATAACTGAAAAATGGTCACAGGCGAAGAAATGGCAGAGGTTCATAAGATCACAGGTTTTTTATGGTTTTGGTTGTTTCTGTGACTAATAATAATAAGAGGAAGAATAATATGCACTTTTTGAGTTCTACTTTTTTGTGACTTTTTTAATTGCGGCATTTATATGCCGAGGTACCACTGTACTTAGATAAACGTCTCGGGTTACTTTGCTGTAACACTGTTCCCAGAAAAAGCAGGAACAAGTTGCTGCATGAAAACGCTATTGAGAACGTCTCTTGTTCAACTGGTTGTGCACATGTGCATCAAACACGCCAAACTTTTGGCTTATATAACCTCGGTCAGGTGACGTCATCTGATGAAGTGCACCTGAAGGTTATAAATAGGTCTAAACCGGAAACATCCTCAGGTAAATTTTTGCTGAAAGGACCTCCAGTCTTCGCAGCATCTCGTTCCTGCTTTTTCAGTGAACAGGGTTACAGCAAAGAAATGAGAATATCAACGCTGCCGCACTGAAAGTGTCTAAACCCCCAGGGTTGTGTAGTGTGTGCTCACAATCATCAAAGAAGTCTCAGACATGACTCTGGGATGCTGACTCGAGAACTCTTGAGACTGGAGTAGCATGGACATCCAAACTATAAAATCTGACAAATGTGTGCAGAAAGGACCAACCTGCCGCATCACATTTGCTGCAAGGGGACACCTCTTGCCAGAGCAATTGATGACGCAAGCCCCCTGGTCGAGTGGGCCCTAATTCCTAGAGACGAAGTCTGACCATGCTCCTCGTAGGCTAGGGCAATAGCATCTCTGACCCAATGTGACAGCGTCTGTCTAGTAGCAGCCGCTCCCCGGTTGCGGCCCCATTAGCATACAAAATGCTGCTCTGGCTTATACCACTACCTGGTGCGGTGGACGTAAATCTGAATAGCACGTACTGGGCGCAGTAAGTCTTTCTTGCTCCGGAGCTGTAAATGGCGGAGGACAGAATGCTTCAAGAACAATAGGATGCATGGTCAAGAATGGAATTTTTGAAAGATAATTCAGGTGAGGATGCAGAATAGCTTTGACTAGCCCAGGAGCAAAGTCTAGGCAGGATGGCGAAAACGACAGAGCCTGCAAATCCCTAATTCTCATTAGAGAAGTAACGGCAATTAGAATTAACTGAACGGCGCTGACTCTATTGGTTCTAAAGGGGTAACAACCAAACCTTCGGCCAAGAAGGGACTTTCGCTCTAGCGGGTGGCCTCGATTGTTTAGCTCCACGGATAAAGCGGACAACTAAAGGGTGCTTTCCCACAGAAACCCCATCAGTCAGAACATGACAAGCCGAAATGGCAGCTATGTACATTCTGAGAGTACTAGGGCATAAGCCAGAGGACAACTTTTCTTGCAGAAACTCCAGCACTGAAACAATGTACATGTTTTTCCATGCACCAACTTTCAAATACAAACCATTTGAGGGCACAAGTTCTTCTAGTGGAGGGAGCCCTAGCACTTAGTATCATTTCAATTACACTAGCTGCAAGTCCACCATTTCTTAATTGGTCCCTTTCAGGGGTCAGAGGTGAAGGTTCCAGAGCTTGGGCCGGGGATGAAATATTGTCCCCTGGACCTGAGAGAGAAGAACCCTCCTCACTGGAATCACCCAAGGTGAACAGTCAAGGAGAGATATCAGATGCGAGAACCACACTCAATAAACCTCAATAACCTCAATAAGAGGTGCCAGGACTCCCTGGAGCAGCGCTATCAGAGGAAATGCATAAAGACGCAGTCTGGGCCACCTATGGGCCATCGCGTCCAGAGCCAGGGGAGCTGGAGAATAATAAAGGGGATATTTTGCGCCTTCTCCTGCAAGGCAAAGAGGTCCACCTCTGCCACATAAAATCTCTCCCAGATTCGTCTGGCTACTCTGGGGTTGAGTTTCCAATCCCTGTGTGTCACAGTTGTCTGGACAGCAAGTCTGCTCCCATATTCATATGCCCCAGCATGTAAACCACCTGTGCCCAAAGCAGAACCTGGTGTGCTAGCAGGGGAGCATGTTCTATGGCCCCTTTTTCCAGCTAAGTCTGTAATTGCTGAGTCATCAAATACGCTCATTTCGGTTTCATGGAAGTGGAGACCACGCCATTGAAACGCGGAGGACAATGTGCAAAATGAATCCTGTAGGCTGTCTCTGCAGTGCTTTGTACCTAAAAGAGACATACCTGGCAGTAGGTTCCCCGTTGATAGCTTCTCTGAAAGGGGCACAAGTTCTGACACTTCGGCTAGATGGGGGGGGTGGGTGGCTGTTAGATGATCGGCATCCTGAAATGTGGCAGGAGGGAATCTAAATTGAGTCCAAAAATACTATTGTTCATTATTCGATCATTGCCATACAAATGTTACTCAACCAGAATGGGACTTCTACCATTGCGGCACACAGCGGTAGCCTTAGGGCTTTGCGTTTGTCGGCTTTATGCCGCTAAGTGGCGCTATAACCATAGACTGAAGCCTCAAGTATTAGTTAATTCTCTCAAGAGTTAATGAGCTGGAGCTCATCGACAGCTGCACATAATACTGTAGCATATAAATTCAGGCCAAACATGGTAGTTAAACTAATGCATAATCATAGTACTAAAAATTATAGTACAAATTTAACATTTTAATTAAAAATAGTAATTTCTTATATACATCGAATTTAACAAAAGTAAATGTTAACCCAGTGAGACTTTAGATTGTATCATGTGTAATTAGAAAGTCCACAAATGGGTTTTGTGTCATCTTATACTTTGTGTTTTAAAAAAAAAAAAAATTATAGTAGACTTATTAACTAAAATGTGTGTGTGTGTATTTTTTTTGTAAAGCAATACGAACCTCATTATTTCATGAGTTAATGACTGGATCTAGTTCTTTCTGCCATATACCACCATTTCCATAAAGTTTAAAATAGAACCGTGAACCAATCTTTTGCTGTACGGCCCAACCCTAGACAGGAACGTAATGCCATATTTAAGTGACCACTTTGATTTTCAAGCACAAGAAAGACAACAGCTTTATTATGCAAAGGTGTTCCTTCAGTTAAAAACAACTAGTTTGAGATTTATATCTGCTCATCTTTTTTGAACTACGCTAGAATGCCTCATCCCACCCCCGCTATTTAAAAAAAAAGAAAGAAACTCTGTAACTTTTACTCTGAGTTTACTCTTTTACTCTGAGTTTACTCTAAATTTTTTATGAGCTACTTTTTACTTTTACTTGAATAGTAGTACAGATAAGTAATTGCTTTTCAACATGCAGAAGGCAAGGCTACCATGTGCACATAGATAGGCATGTGTCTGCACATTTTTTAGTAAGTTTATTAATATGCTGATATTTTATTTTTAATATATCTTAATTATTTAATTGAGGAATGCTATAAGAATGTCGATCTTCAGATTTACCATTCCCACTACATCCACAAACTTGGAATATCATAATAAGTACGTACATTGACCAGTTAATGACATAACAAACACCTCTTAGTGACGTAAATAACATACATAGGCATGCCGCAGACAGCACCCATTATAGAGTTCTCAAAATGACACATTCAGTTCATATTATTCTAGTTCTCCTAGTGCTTACCACATTTATGGTGTGCAGGCAGCAGATTATTAAGGCTTTTATGTCACATTCAGAGTATTTAGTATAAATTCTGCATGCAATTCTTCACACCATCATTGTAATGCAAAGCACTGCATGAGTCTGGGTATTTATTCCAATCCACCAGACACAGTGACAACACAGCAAGAATGGGATATGGGTCTGGTAAGAGTGTGTTGCAATCTGATCAGACATAGTAATATCTAGGTTGAATCTCATCAGATATGTTGTGTGCATAATCATGAGCATAATAGGAAATTAGTGACATGTGCATTGAGAAACTGACAGGGATGTTATCTCTTCTCTTCTGCTCTCTCCGCTTCTCTCTCTTTTTCCCTCTCTCTGTCGAGCTATACATGTCGTTCCTGAGCTGCCAGTGATCCAGACCCCCTCTGCCCTCTGGACCGGTCTGACTCAACCTGGTGTCCGCTTCTGGTTGGAGATCTCGTCACATAGATGCCCCGTGTGGTCTCTTTGATATGTGTCTGGGGACGGTTTCACGCTACCACTCTACCATGAGGGTAAGATAGAGTGTGTAAGATAGGGGATGTGTGATATCAATTGAGAGCTTATTTTATTCAAAGAACAGTGGTGTACACGGAAAATTGGTTGCATGAACAAGAGCCCATGTAAAATTACTTTATAAAAGGTAATTAAAAGTGTAATCGGCTTGGCCCCACGTGACAGCCATAAACCCGGCCTAATGTATGCACAAACCATATCCGATTGGACCAAAGAAAGCAAGCTCGCCGCTCGGGCTGACTTCGCTGACGTCATCGCTCTTCGAGAACTCTCAATGAGACTTCGTGCCAGAACTCCAACGAAGAAACCCACAGAAGAAGTTCCAGAGCGCGCCATCGGTAACCAGGCAACCAAGCCTCACCAAAGGGCTTTCCTGAAAGACGTCATTTCAACCACAGAGCACCAACCAATCAGCAACGCCGTGATTCCCTTCGCATGAGAGCGAAACGTAAAGCAAGTATACAAATAAAGCTGCATACCTTGCTGAAAATGGTGCTTGTTTCATAACTAAAACCATAAGATTAAACCCAAGACTCTGCTCTTGTGACTTGCTTCCATCTAGTAAACAGTACTAGATGAACTTCATTAACTTTCACCCTGCAAACTATTGATATGTTTGTGTGTGTGTGTACGTGCGTGTGTTCAAGTAGCGTAGCTTCATGTATCGTAGATTAGTTCAAATAAATTCTTGTTTTTTGATAAAGAACTGTTGTCTTGGTCATGTATTTTAAAGTTTAAACATTTGCCATGCTGGTGGAGGAAAACATTTCCTGACTCGCTCCTCCAAAACACCACAAAGTGGCTCAATAATATTTAGATCTGGTGACTATGCAGGTCATGTGAGATGTTCAACTTCACTTTAATGTTCATCAAACCACTCTGTCACCAGTCTTGCTGTGTATTGGTGCATTATCAACCTGATACTCGGCACCTCCTTCATGTTTGAACCATTTGGTGCACATGGTCCTCCAGAATGGTTCAGAAGTCCTTGGCAGTGATGCGCCCATCTAGCACAGTTATTGGGCCTAGGGAATGCCATGATATTGTAGCCCAAACCATCACTGATACACTCAAGACCATGCTTCACTCTGGGCAACAGTCTGGTACGCTTCTTTGGGGCTTCTCCACACGTAACTCTCCCGGAAGTGACAGCAAAGGTGGACTCATCAGAGAACAATACATGTTTCACATTGTCCACAGTCCAAGATTTTCGCTGCTGGCACCATTGAAACCAACGTTTGGCATTGGCACGAGTGACCAAAGGTTTGGCTATAGGAGCCCGGCCATGTACATTGACCCTGTAGAGCTTCCGAACAGTTTTGGTGGAAACAGGAGAGTTAAGGTGCACATTTAATTCTGCAGTGAGTTGGGCAGCTGTGGTTTTATGTTTTTGGGGCACAATTTGGGCTAGCATCCGGACATCCCTTTCAGACAGCTTCCTCTTGCGTCCACAGTTAGGGGCTGGCTCAGAGGGATAAGGCACTGAGTTACTGATTGGAGGATTGGCGATTCGATTCCCAGCTCAGCCAGGTTGCCATTGTTGGGCCCTTGAGCAAGGCCCTTAACCCTATCTGCTCCAGGGGCGCTATATCATGGCTGACCCTGCATTCTGACCCCAGTTACGCTGGGATATGCAGAGAAGGAATTTCACTGTGCTGTAATGTATATGTGACAAATAAAGGCATAACTTAACTTAAGCTACTCGTGTTGGATGTCGTTTGTCTTCTTGGTGGTATGCTGACCTTACCCTGAATACCGTGGCTCTTGATACATCACAAAGATTTGCTGTCTTGGTCACAGATTCGCCAGTGAGACGCGCACCAACAATTTGTCCTCTTTTGAACTCGGATATGTCACAATTTTGTCTGTAGGGACTGGCAGGCCACCACAAATGGAGCTGTGAATCTGTCACCTTCCAGTAAAACAGCGCCCTGCTGCTACCGTTATCTCTTACAGCTGGACACGTGACCTGGTCAAAAGAGGAAAACCAGATGGCTTTCACCAACCTCTCCTAAGTGGCGCAAATGAGCAAGCCATTGGGAGAGGAAGAGACAGTTCCCAACATCAGCAAATAAGGAAAGAAACGGTAACTCAGATGGTGCATATCTGCAAGACAACTTCCTTGCACAAGAGAGAAGCATTTCACAACTTCACTCAAAAGGGAGACAAGGGATGTTTGGTATCAAATGAAAGCCCTGTGTATTCAATGAATGTTTATATGCATGAACTTTTAATTATATGAACCAGACTCATGTTAGTACACTTTACCTAAATGACTACAATCCCACTGAGATGGCCTCAAATGTGATAGACCAAACCGCAGGTTAATGTATGCACGAAAAGGAGGAACCATGCGGGGCATGGCTACGCCCACAACCATCTCTGATTGGGACAAATGGCTGTGGGACAGACCTGCACCGTGAGATTAAAAACCTAAGGTCCGAGCAGCCTCGGCACGCTTTTGAACGTCACGCCGTCTGAAGGAAGCAAGCGGACACCTCTCTTTCTCCGCTCTCAACCCGATGCCTGAACTTTGACTTCTGACCTGCACCACCCAGCGATCTAAGACTCCACTCTCCTCGATATGCAAAGAAACTTCAGCTTGAACTCTGACGCCGCTTGAACGCCGCCTTCGAACAACGAAGAGGCCCACAGAAGTCTCAGAGCGTCATCATCAGTAACCAGGCAACCAACACACTGCCGTGGCCTTTCCCGAAAGACGTCACCGCAACCCAGCGCATCCGACCAAAGAGCAACGCAATGATTCCCTTCTCTGAAGGCGAACCAACGAGAACAACCATCATGTAACGCAGATAAAACAAACAAAGCTTCGTACCTTGCTGAAAGTGGTGCGCAATTCATAACTAAACTGTAAGATTAAACCCAAGGCTCTGCTCTTGTGACTTTCTCAGTTCTAGTAAATCTAAACAGAACTCCATTAACTTTCACCCTCTAAACTGTTCGTGTGTGTGTGTGTGTGTGTGTGTGTGTGTGTGTGTGTGTGTGTGTGTGTGATTAAATAGCATAGTTTCATGTAATGTAGATTAGTTCAATAAATTCTTGCTTCTTTATAAAGAACTGTTGTCTTGTGTGTGTGTGTTTGTGTGTGTGTGTGATTAAATAGCATAGTTTCATGTAATGTAGATTAGTTCATAATTGCTAAATATTAGATTTTGTGTTCTCATCGGATTGCGACGTGATAAGCAGAACTGGTAAGGTACACTTAATTGTGCTAAACGCTGGATGGATAGGTGATTAAGTGTATGAATTTATAACTGTATAAATTTTATTTAGTTTAATCAAATTAACCCGAATTGTTAAGGATTCAATTCACCTCTGACCCAGAGTTGAAACCCTACATATGCATTGCAATATTTTACGCAAAACTGTGCTATTACTCTGTAAATTAAACTACACACTCTGCTCTTACTGGTGGAATGTGCAATCAGTGAAGACTGGCCACCAGGCTGGTAAAATTTAGGCATGGAACCTTCAACACTAAATTGGCCAGTATTTCAGTTTCATTGTCCAACCCCTGTAGTTTTCAGTGTGTGTGTGTGTGTGTGTGTGTGTGTGTGTGTGTGTGTGTGTGTGTGTGTGTGTGTGTGTGTGTGTGTGTGTGTGTGTGTGTTTCCTGAAATGGCAATGGTTGTAACTTATTTTTATTCAGGTCATTCCATCCTTGTGGGGTTTCTGCCTTGTGACTTTCCTCCTTGTTATATACTGTATGTACAGTATACCCAATTCAACACAACTTTCACTTAGGGTGCAATGATAAATACATGTTGCTGCTCAATGCCACCTATGAGTTTGGGTCTGTCCTAAGGTTTAATAAATAAATGTAAGTAAACATAATATGGAGGTTTTCCTTACCACCTTACCACCATCTTTCCAGGTATATGTCACTAGATAAATGGGATTTTCCTTCAAAGAAAATAAAAACATTTGATTTGAACAAGAGCACTATACTATACTATCATCTGGTACTTTAAAGAAAAAGATAGGAGACATTATCTATAAATGACCAGATATTACATACATACTTCTTATTCTTCTTGCATGAATTATTATTATTATTATTATTATTATCATTATTATTATTCAAAAAATGTAGCTATAGAAACATCTCAATGAACCATGTTTTAAAACACAACATTTAAATGAGAGTTATGTTCTATGCAAGATAATAGTACTGCTGCACATCTGTCAGAGCACAGTAATTCAAGGCCTTTTTATGAATACAGAAAATAACTCATAATAACAGCACTTCACAATGAAGCCATGTCTGTGTGAAACTGTCTTTTCTAAAATGACCATTGTGTATAGAATTTACTATTCAGCCTTCAAGGTAAAAATAACATGCACTGAGGGAGCTGAGTGGTAAATGCCTTGACCTTAAAGTAAATAATGCATTCAAATGGCAGTGTCCAAAGAAAATAATACAGTTGATGAATATAACATTATCTTCTTTTAGCCCTATTGACACTCAAAGCAAAATTCTAAGTAGGTGCAGTATACCATCACTTCAGACTTTCTTATTAGTTAGTTACTTTTAGATAAATTTTGCACATTCTTGAGGCATGTGCATAGTGGTGAGCTCTGCTGCCTCACATGTCCAGGGTCAACCTATGTCTGAGTAGGTAACATAAGCATCCCATCCATAATTTTTTTTAAAGATTGGAATATGTATTAAGGCAACTGGAGATGGTAGAACATACAATAAACTAAAAGTTAATTTCCTAAGTCTGCTAACCACTATCACTGCTTGTTTTGTTGTTGTTGTTGTTGTTGTTGTTGTTGTTGTTGTTGTTGTTAAAGATGAGCAGCAAAACCTGTTCCACATTACTCATTTAATGAGATTTTTCCTGGGTTTTGACACATGACTCCTGAATTTTCAGCAGAGACTCGTTTAGTCCATTAAAGTCCTTTTCAGACATGGGATATGTAATGTTTCAGGCTTCAGCAATCCTTTAAAAATATATATTTTTGTCATTCAGACATACACCACTTTTTTTCTCATGGCTTGATGTTTGTAAGATATACCAAGTTACACAAGCTACAATACATCACATGGATTATCATGTAACCCATCATTGCCAAATGGACAAAATTCATCAGCAATATTAATGGTATGTGACATGTTACATATGCAGCTGTCCCTATTTTTAATTTTCATTTTTGATTGCCTTTGATCTTTTTTTAAACTTTGCTATATAAGGGCTGTCACTGGCTACACAGTAAGCTTTTTGCATTATTTGTTAAGGAATGCTCTATAAGTTTTGATTCTTCCTGATTTCAAGATTACATAGCTTTAAAACAATCCCAGTTTTTTTTTATTACCTACACTAGGCACGTATTTCACCTGATAAAAAGAATCCCACCTGGCAAGCTTGCTCAATCTGGCAACCCGCATTACACTTTTACAGCTTTTCTAGACTGCTGTGATTGATTGGAACACTATGTACCACGTTCTACATCTGTATGTTGTAATCATGTGCGTCCCTATTTATAGATTAGACTTGTTTCAGGTTATAAGTCAATTGTAAAAGTTACTGCTTATTTGTCAAGAGGGAAAGACATGAGCACTGGTGAAAAAGCAATTGTTACTGCACATCAATCTAGAAAAAGTTATTTATAAAAGTTATGTATATTGACCTGACTTAAGTAACAATATCCTAAGGACAAATAATACCAATCAACTCCACTTTGGTATCATTTGTCCTTAGGATATTGTTAATTATATATAATTATATACAACTTTTATAAATAACTTTTTCTAGATTGATATGCAGTAACAATTGCTTTTTCACCAGTGCTCATGTTTTTCCCTCTTGACGTTGTATAAACACAACTGAATGCTCCAGACCAGAAAATTGCCAAAACTTCTGTTTTTATAGAGGTTTACACACCTGTTGATGATCAATTAATCAAGGGCTGATTTTACATTTAGGCAGTAAATCCAGAGGGAATTACAAAGGGGTTAGTTCAAGTACTGAAGAAACAGATACATCTTGAGTCGT
Source organism: Clarias macrocephalus (assembly GCA_011419295.1). Taxonomy (NCBI): domain Eukaryota; kingdom Metazoa; phylum Chordata; class Actinopteri; order Siluriformes; family Clariidae; genus Clarias; species Clarias macrocephalus. The sequence continues at coordinate 51,346 of JAAGKR010003454.1, forward strand.
CGTTTAAAGATTGCCCAAGACTTAGTAGTACAGACAGTATTGTAGATGCCAGAACAGAAAAGAGTGCGGTGCATGGTGTGATTAGGGCTGAGAGGTAAGTAGGTGCTGGGCCATTTTTAGCTTTGTAGGCAAGCATCAGAGATCATGTGAAAGAAATAAAAGGGTACTTTTTCTCTTTTTAGTTTTAGACTTTTCTTTTTAGTTTTGCCTTCTTAAGTTCCTCCTTTTTTGCCTGTCCTGAAAGTCACCTGTCCTGAAAATCTCCTGTTTGCTCCTGTCTCTGCTTCACATTTAACCATGCTTTGTTGTTGGAAAATCAGGTAATCATTTATAGTTTCCCATTAAGAAGCTGATGTAAGATATGATTGTATACTCATCCATACTGTGGGTACTTGATTTAAACTAGATCCAGTCTGTGGCACTGAGGTTTTTCAATTTTCTACAGTAGTCCAGTAGCCCATTGTTTTTAATCACACATTGTTCATAATCAAAAGAAAAAAGAAAAAAAAAATATATATATATATATATTGAGGACAAAAACAATTAGAGTGTATACAGCAAAAGTCTTAGTTAAGTTCAGCGAAATCAATCAATATTCTGGGCAGATGGATCAAATCTCTACCGGTTAGTGTGATCCTTTATGATCCCTGTCCACTTTCCTCTTTGAGCACCAATTACCACCCAATTACTTTTGAATGCTGTTTAAAGCTCGCTTCACATACTCCAAAGCCCAATGTAATGCATTGCATCTTGCAATGCATCTTGCTGCTAAGGCATTGCTTCATACATAGTTTTGTTTGGTAAAATGACACTCTGCAAATAGGGAAAACAATTTCACAGAAAAACATACAAGTAATACATAGAATATTTGGTATTGTTTATTACATTTCATTATAAATGCATGATGTAAACTGTAAGAAATTTGATGAAAATAATCAAACTACAAAGATTTTATTCTACAGCAACAGAATACACATACTGTAATTAAAGACCCTGACCTTGACCTCTCGGAAGTCACTTCTGCCAGAGGACCTGGTTTGAGTGGTTTTAGGTATGACTGGGTTATAGACCTCCTGATTATCAGCACAGGAGGTCCTCTGGTCTGCTGTAGTGGTCGATCATACCTGGACGCTGTGAACTTTTATCAGCACATCACCTACCCCACCAGGGGTGAAAGGACACTGGACCACTCTTACACCACAATTAGAGACGGCTACAAGGCACAATCCCGCCCTCCGTTTGGGAAATCCGACAGTGATTATCTTCCTCATGGCAAAATATAAACAAAGGCTTAAACATGAAGTTCTGGTTCAAAGAGAGGTTGCGTGCTGGAAAGACCAATCGGTGGCCGCCTTACAGCAGCTGTAGGATTAATCAGGAAACTAGCAGATGATACTGTACAAAGAACATCTATCGGAACGTTTCCCAATCAGAAGCCGTGGGTGGATAAAACCATCTGCGATGCTCTGAGATCTCGCCCTGCCGCCCACAAAGCAGGACTTGGGTCGGGTGACGAGCATGGACTCGTACAAGGCTGCATCATATAACGTGCGGAAAGCGGTGAAGCAGGCAAAGCAGCGCTACAGGAGGAAACTAGAGTCACAGCTCCAACAGAGTGACTCTACGAGCCTGTGGCAGGGACTAAGAACAATAACGGATTATCAAGCACCTACATCCGGTATGACGAACGCGAACATGCCTCTGGCAGACGAGTGGACACTTTCTACGCTCGCTTAGAGGCTGCAGCTAACGGTGCTAACGGTGCTAGCAATACTCAAGCTAATGCTAGTGGCACTTATGGTTACAGCCAGGAAGTGAATGTCAGCACCGGACATGCGTTCATCATCACCGAGCATGACATGAGGAGACCCTTCAGGAGATTGAACACCAGGAAAACAGCAGGACCAGATAGAATCTCAGGTTGAATCCTCAGAGCCTGCGCAGACCAGCTAGCACCTGTGTTCACAGAGATATTCAATATCTCCCTATCTCAGTCGGTAATCCCCACATGCTTTAAAGAGTCCATCATTGTTCCTGTCTCGAAGAAACCCCATCCTGCTTCCTTTAATGATTATTGCCCTGTAGCCCTCACCTCAGTAGTGATGAAGTGCTTTGAGTGGCTGGTCAAAGACTTCATCAATTCTTCACTACCGGACACACTCGTCCCACTACAGTTCACTTACCGTCCAAATCGTTCAACTGACGACCCCATCTCCTTCACACATCACTAACTAAATTATGTTAAAATGCTCCCTCCACAACACCAAGCTGGAGCACCTGAGGCTCAGCCCATCTCTGTCAGTGGATCTCCAATTTCTTAACTGGCAGACCACAGGCAGTAAGGATGGGTGGACATGTCTCAGCCTCCGTCACCCTCAGCACTGGAGCCCCCCAGGGTTGTGTTCTGAGACCCCTGCTGTACTCTTTGTACGTCTATGACTGCATGGCCACTACCAACTCCACCACCATCATTAAGTTTGCTGATGACACCGTTGTGGCGGGCCTGATCCCTGACAACAGTGAATCGGCCTACCTGGAGGAGATTGGGAATCTGGAGAAAGGGTGTCAGAAGAACAACCTCCTTCTAAACGTCAGTAAGAAAAAGGAATTGATAGTGGACTTCAGTACTAAGCAGGAGGGGAACTACCAGACCCCCGTGATCAAGGAGAGCCAAGTTGAGAGAGTGAACAGCTTCCAATACCACCTACCTTTCTACCACCTCAGAAGTTTGAGAGATTTCAGACTGCCCTCCAAGGTATTCAGGAACTTTTACTCCTGCATCATAGAGAGCATTCTGACGGGAAACATCATGACCTGGTTTGGGAACAGCACCATGCAGGACAGACGAGCTCTACAGAGGGTGGTGCGATCACCTGAACGCCACGCTAAGCTCCCTGACCTGCACTCTATCTACAGCAAGCGGTGCTGGATCAAAGCCAGGAAGATTCTAAAGGACCTCAGCCACCCCAGCAATGGACTGTTCTCTCTGTTGTAGTCAGAAAAGAGCTTCCGTTCCCTGAAGGCGAACACAGAGAGAATGAGGAGGAGGTTCTTCCCGCAGGTGATACGGTCTCTCAACCAGAACACTAAACAGGACTAAACCATTTCTGCATTTTTGCACATTGCACAGTTATGGACACTTTATGGACATATGTACACCCATGCACATTTGCACATACCTCAGGCATTAATGGACATTGTACATTTGCACATTCAAGCACACTTTCACTCACTCTGAACTTTCCATTTCACTTTGCAGACTATGGACATTTATGGATATTCCCAGGACATTTCCATTTAAATTCTAGCACATCCAGTTCTGTAGAACAAAGTTTACAATCAACCCGATTATAGGTCTCTATATATTTTTTATTTTCTATATCTATATAGGTACATTGTTTATATATATATATAATTTATTATTTAAATATTTTGTTCTAATTTCTATAGCTATGTTTTCTATAGCTAAACTTATTCTTATTTTATTCCATAATTAATTTTATTGTTGTTAATTGGTCTCTCTTTTTTTTAAGGTCACGAGCAGTCACTGCATATCGTAAGCATACGCATTTCACTTCATATCGTGTATGACTGTGTATGTGATAAATAAAATGTGAATTTGATTTGAGTGATAGGAAAGCCCGGAGCCCTGTCCAGGTGTTTTCTCTGGAACCTGTTTGGCATTGAGGGTGTTTCCATCCCAATGGCTAAGATCCCCACTACACACTCCTGTGCTTCTAACATGGCCTGCAGTGTAGCAGGGGCCTGCATATCTATGGTCTTTTATTCCTCTGGAAGTAGCGAGTGCAAGAACCTGTTGATGGGCACGGTTTCAGCCACCTTTTAGGCCATGTGCTGGTTCAATTCTGTAGCAGTGTGTCTACTGGATAAAGCATTGATGAACCAAACTCTCGAATTCTCTTTTAAAATCCCCTTTGTTGGAAACAAATTATGCACATTAAATGAAAGAAACAGGAACATATGTTTTAGATATACAATTTTAAAATCCTTTTACAATTTGAAAAACGTCAGTGTGGTCGAGTGGGTAAGTTCCCACCCATGATTTAGAATGTTATCAGAACTTAGTACATGTTATATAAAGACTGCAATTTGGCTACCTGCATCATTGCTAGCTCCACCCCCTTAGTGTGTGGGGGTCTCTGGTTAGCAGGTATATTTAGCTATTTGGCTAATGTTGCAGTGAGCTTGTGCAGCTCAGCTAACCATGTTGGTTTGTTTATTGTAGCTGGAATAGCATCTTTTTTGCAGCTTCACAGTGGTGTACAGGATAACAGGGATGTGTCATTGCCAGCCCCGCTTTTGCAGTGTGTGCATCTCTGTTTAGCAAGTACGTACGTTGAGCTATTTGGCAAATGTTGCAGTGAGCTTGTGCATTTTGGCTAACCACGTTGTTTATTATATCAGGAATAGCATCTTGTTCACAGCTTCATGGTTATATGCATTGGGGTGTGTGGGTCTCTTTTTAGCAGGTATATTTTAGCTGTTTGGCTAATGCTGCAGTGAGCTTGTGCATTTTGGCTAACCATATTTACTCATTATAATAGAAATGGCATCCTGTTCCTGGTGGTGTGCAGGCTGTCATTATCTCCAGCTGGTTTGAGTCATCTTTGAGTAAACTGCTGAGATTTGGACTGTGAGCAACTGTTTGACTTGGGTGGCCCGGATACCAATATTTGCCAGACAAATAATTCCGTTGGGAGCGCCTTTTTGTACCTTCCATCACCACTCATCTTCAACAACTCTTAACTAACCCTCCTCCAGTCCCAGTGCAAACCACTGGTCATGAACCCCAGCTTCCAAATGCACAAGCATATAACAGTGAACCCGGAACTTGTCGCTCCTTTCTTTCCCATTGCTCTTTGCTGTTGGAGTTCCAAGCATCCTCCTTCCTTACTGAACACTCAAGGGTGGTTTATGTGATCACATTCCTCACCGATTGAGCTCGCAAATGGGGGAATGCTGTTTGGGACTCTAATGACCCATGCTGCTTCTCTTTTAAATTGTTCACTGAGGAGATGAAAAGGTTGTTGGACCGCTCCCACTCGGACAGAGAGGCAGCCAGACATCTATTGGAGCTGGTGGCATCTGCAAACTGTGAAGCCCAAGCACTTTGACGCTTTCCTCCATGTCTGAGGACATTAAGGACCCCCAGTGAACCTAAGGGCTCTGCAGGGCCCACCACTAACCATTTCCCTAGCCCACATCCGCTCCTCCCAGCCATTATCGTAGGGCATAGCAGACCTCACACAATCTCTCCCTCAAAGGTTCCGGAACTCAATCTCACAACACAAACCTTGGAGACCCCGTTAGCCGTTTGGGCTCTCGATGGAACCCCATTGCCAGTCATCCCCCAGCGTATGGCCCCAATAACCCTACAAATTTCTGGTAACCACACCAAAGAGACATCCTTCCTGATCATACAGAACAGCCACCCTTGGTTCTCTGAAACCCCTGGTTGACAATCCCTGCATTCAGGAATGGAGTCCTCTGTGTTTGTCATCCTATCTCAAGTTCGCTCACTGTTCCTCAGCCACATCCTCTAACAATGAGGAATTCCACGACCTCTCAGCTGTCCCTCCTGACTACACCGATCTCAAGCAGGTCTTTAGTAAGTTGCAGGCTCTCTCTCTATCACCCCACAGACTTCATGGCTGTGCCATTGACCTCCTACCGGGCTCTGCTCCTCCTAGGGGGAAATTGTAGTCGCTCTCATCACATGAGAGGGAGGCCATGGACATGTGTATCTCCGAGTCCCTGGCCACAGGAATCGGCCGCCCTTCCTCATCCCCTTCCGGGACTGGATAAAAAAAAAGACAAGACGCTACGGGTGTCCATTGATTACAGAGGACTAAATGAGATAATCATGATGATCATAATCAAGAATCGTTACCCTCGTTACAGCCTTTGACCTCTTGCATGGAGCCTACAGTAGGAGCCCTGTGAAACAGCTGCCTGGAACATGTCGGGGCCCATAGCGAACCATAACAAGTCAAGCCATCACAATGTGATCCCCCGCAATGACGCAGTTAACGATGCCCCACCCCATAAACGCACCCATGCGCTTTCCAGTAAGATGGTTGCAATGCTGTATAATCTTGCCAGGTGGAGCATTGACTGCTTCAGTTAACTTCAGTGTCCAGGCAGCTTATACAGCATGTCTATATACTGTACAGGTGTTGTCAATATAGTTTCAAAAATAGATATGGTAAAAAAAATCAAATAAAACTGATTAATAAAACAATTTTTAAAATCACTCATGATGCTTATGCTATTTAAAATTTTATTAATTTCTTAATAAATGAAGTTAGTTATTGCAATATTTTTCAAGACATCTGTAAAGCGTTGAGGGGGTTTTCAGAAAGAGGACACAGACACGAGAGCTGATGTAGACACAAAAGGTGCGTTTAATTCTTTCCTCTGCGCCGGAACAAACAAAGGGCGTATATGAAAAAAAAGGCAAAAGAAAATAGAGAACAAAAGTGAAACTAAAGTCTTGGCGCTGTGCAGAGCTCCGTTGCTTTAGACAATGTTAGGAGAGTAGGTGAGACTGCAGAGATGACAGGCCCCGGTGTATATTCCTGCCTCAGGCGAGGTGGCACAAGATGCTGTGGGCGCCTGAGCGGAGGAAACACGGTCGGGGATGAGAGGCGTGCAACGGCGTTGTCCCTGTCTCTGCGTAATACGCGGGCACCGGCTCTCAGTAGTGTCCGAATCTGCAGGCAAGAAAAAAACAGATAAGCATTTTGGTTTCGATTTCCTACTCACCGGCATACACCACTGGGGCCCTTTTATAGGGAGCCGGTGACAGGTGGACGGCAGGCGATTTGCTGTGGCCGATGGCGGTGGTTTGTGGCACCCCGTCCCTTTTTGAGCCTTTTGGTAGCTGTCCGTGGTGCTGGCTGATGTGCTACCAGATGTGTTAGCCCCGGGTCCGTAGAGAACACATCCTGGAACTGATCGAGGAGTTCGTTCAGGTCCTGGTGTTGTGCCTTTGTTAAGTCCTCTCTCCTCTGCACCATTTCACGACCTGCAGCTGAGGATGAAAGAGCAGTGAGAGCTGAGACACGCGGCAACGGTTCAATCCAGCGTTTCAGTAAATTTATGTGGTAAAGCTGGGTATGTTTTTTCTTACTAGGCTGCTGCAGACGGTAGTTTACTGGTCCTACTCTTTCTATTACTGTATAGGGTCCTTGCTACCGAGCGAGGAAATTGCAGTTGGCACTGGGGAGGAGCAATAGTACGCAATCCCCCGGCTGGAATTTGCGCGGTTGTGTCGAGCGATTGTATGCACGCTGTTGTTCTGTTTGCGCTTTTTCCATGTGTTCCCGAACTATGGGGAGTACTTTATTTATTTTTTATGCAAGTCTTGTACATACTCGACTACAGAGCGAAATTCTCCCAAATAGAAGCTCAAACGGGGTGAAACCGGTGGAGGCTTGGGGAGTTTCCCGTACCGCAAAGAGAACGTACGGGAGTAGTTGGTCCCAGTTCCGACCTCCCTCATCCACTACTCGCCGTAACATCCTTTTTAGCATCTGATTGAATCTCTCCACGAGCCCATCCGTTTGTGGATGGTATACAGAGGTGCGCAGCTGTTTAACCTGCAGCAGTCGGCAGACATCAGCCATCAGTTTAGACATGAACGGTAACATAAATTACAGATGTTACCGTGTCTTTAATAATCGTTAATAAGAGTTTGGGATGACGCACAGGAAGACCTTTCCGTTTGGAGGTGACATGGGATTATTAATTAGGAAACATGAAAGGAAACAAAAGAAAACTGATAACATAAAATAAACAATGCTCTGACGTCTATGGAGAACGGACGGGGCTCTGGAAACAAAAATAAAACTTTTGATCCTCTCTGGGCTTATGTCCTTACCGAGGCCCTATGAGAGAGAGTTATGTATTTTTTTGTGCTGTGGTAGCAGTCTGCCGATCTGCCCGTTCTGAACAGTTTATGCACAGATCTGCATCTCGCGCTACCCGCATCGTTACAACAGATCAGTATTTCTTTTGTCATTTATCCCTGCATAATGTTCCACCATCAAACATCTGATGGGGCATTAATCACTTATCACAACTGTTAATAGATGCGGCAGCAGAGACACATTAACACCACATAATCATTCACACTTGAGAGCAATAATAAAACAACTAAAACGTTCCAGAGGTTTAGCGCCTGTTATCGCAGGACATGGATAGTTTATCTAAAGTAAACTACTGTATTTTTGCTGCTTATATTTTTGCCCTAGTTTCATTTGGTTTTACGCATTTTCATGTGCTGTGAGAGAGAGAGCGCTTATATTGTCTTGGATTACTACTACTAATACCTACTATTAATAATAATAATTTTTGTTATGCAAATTAAACCCATGGGTCTTAATCATCATCATCATCAATCATGATTTCAGGTGTGTGCGTGTATGTGTGTGCGAGAGAGAGAGCGCTCATGCGCACGTAAGAGAGCTTAAAATATATTGTGATTTGTCCAAAGTTGCTAAAGCCTGGCTTGTACTACTAATAAAAATTATTTAAATTAAACCTATTTGTCTCAATCACAAATTAAGCCAATGCTGTAAACAGATGACAGCAAACAACAAATTATACATTTTCATATATAAATTTTACTAATTATACATATATATTTTCAAATATAGCATTTGAAAATATATATATAAAAAAGAAATAAATGAAAATCATCAATTGTTGCTAAAGCCAGCCAGTGGCAGGGTCAAGTCTATAAGGGCATTTGTTAATACAGAGTACTGCAATGCAACAGAGTACTTGTGCATCATTTTGATCAAAAGGCCAGAAAGTCATTGCATCAATGACATGTGTATTATGTTTGATCTGCATTGATGCAATGACTTTCTGGCCTTTTGATCAAAACGCTGCCTTTTTGTAAAGTGAAAGTTCACGCACAAATCGGGGTTCACGCACGCCGATGAACGGCCATATTTCAGTTATAAATTCACAATCACATTCCAGCTATCATTTCCAGCCGTGGTCAAATAATGGATGAAATAATTATTTAATGCTGGACACAAACAGCAAAAAGCACTTTGTGTGCATATAAGAACATAAATAGATTTCTTTGTTCATTTATGTCTTTTGATGGTGCTCAATGTCGACACATTTTACGTTTTAATCAAGATATGTTGACATATTCACGAATCAGGTAGTTAGTTAACACTATCAGACGTGCACAAGCACACACAAACTCTCCATGCACATACACCGTGTGGGGAACAACTGAACACAGGTCTTCACTTCGTAATACACATGTCCATGAATAAAAAGGAATAGTTAGACATATATGCTAAATATATTTCACTTAAATATTACAGATTAAAACAATGAAAGAAGACATGCGGAGCTTCAGTTCATTGTGGACAATGCGGACAAAAGTGTAGGAAGGAAACGGTTGTCGTTATTTTACAAAATCTGAATATATTCGGTAAATTCGTGAATTACACTGAAAGTATCAACTCCAACTATGAAGTCTGATTTAATTGGTACCATTAAACATTTTATTTGTATTTATTCTATTTTGTTGCTGGCGAAATACATTTTAGGCAGAGACGTCTGCTCGGTCCTGTTAATTCGTATTAAACCCCTCAAATCTGAATACTGAATAATCTTTAAAAAAGTTAGCCTAAAACAATATTGTTTCCAATGCTGAAGCAAACTTGATTTCGATTTAGTCTATTCTTTGAAAACGACGCGACAGCGCGCTGCGAGGGGAACATCCACAGAACCCCCAGTTACTGTAATCCCTCTTCTCACCTTTCATTCATGATAGGTGTGAACTTATCAAACCGGTTTCACTGATGGGGGAATTGGCAGAATTGAGGGGTTTAAAATTAAATAACAAGACCGAGCAGACGTCTCTGCCTGAAATGTATTTCGCCAGCAAAACATAAATAGAAACAAATAAAATGTTTAATGGTATCAATTAAATCAGACTTTATAGTTGGAGTTGATACTTTGAGTGGAATTCATACATTTACTGAATATATTCAAATTTTGTAAAATAACGAAATCCGTTTCCTTCCTGGACCGTTTGTCTGCATCACAATGAACTGAAGCTCAGCACGTCTACTTTTCTTGTTTTAATCTGTAATGTTTAAGTGAAATACATTTTGCGTATATGCTTAAATATTCCTTTTTATTTATGGACAGGTGTAGTATATTTGATCTTCAGTATTGCAAGAGGCGATGACTTTCTGGGGGAGTAGGTCTGTGAAAGTATGAGCCGCGGGTTCATGCACGCCGATGAACAGCTTTATTTCAATGATAAATTCACAATCACATTCCAGCTATGATTTCCAGCCATGGTCAAATAATGGATGAAATAATTATTCAATGCTGGATACAAACAGCAAAAAAAAACATGATTATTATTTTTATAAAAAAGCCAAAGCACTTCATGTTTTTATATTTGTTAAAATCATGTGATTGCAACTCTTAAATTGTTGGCTTGTGTTAATGTGTTCTTGAGAACAAAGCGCCATCTAGTGGTGGCACCAGGTAAATGAATAAATAAAGTTTGAATGGGCGTGTTTACTGCAAAATCTTTCCACACTTTCCTGGCAGGAGAGCGGGGGGGGGGGAACACGGGGTCCAAAGGGAAGCCGTGCAGGATCCGCACGGCATTCACATGGCTGCGGCTATTTCGTGTGGCTCCTACTGTATACGTGGAACCTAACTCGACCTCTGTAATGCCTATCACCTTGTCAGGATCAAGCAGGGAGATGAGTAGAAGACAGCCTTTAACACCCCATCAGGCCACAAATATCTGGTAGTGCCATTCGGTCTGGCAAACACCCCAGCCGTATTTCAGTCATGTTCTCAGAGACTTCCTAAACATTTTTGGATTGGTCTATCTGGATGACATCTTGATTTTTTTTTTTTCAATGGCAAGTTGCATCCCTGCTGTTATTTCTCTCGCCACCTCTCAGTCACAGAGAAGAAATATGGGATAGGCGACCGGGAGCTACTGGCAATAAAACTGGCGCTGGAAGAATGGAGATACTGGCTCGAGGGGACCGAGGTCCCATTTCTCATCTGGACAGACCACAAGAATCTTCAATATTTCAATGCCTTAACGCTCGCCAAGCAAGATGGTCTTTGTTCTTCTCCCTATCTTTCCGACCAGGCAGCAAGAACACCAAGCCCGATGCCCTCTCCTGTCAGTTCATCTCGGTCACAGATGATACCCAATATTACCCATCCTGCCATCACGAGGTATTATTGGGGCTACCTCCCTCGACATTGAGGCTCAAGTTAAGCAGGCATTGGAATAGGAGCCCAGTTGCCCATCGGCACCACTGGGCGGACCAGTAGCTATCGTCCTCAGACTATCATCCTCAGGCCAGACCAAAAGAGCCAAACAGGATCTGGAGAGGGCAATTCGGTGTATGACCTCCAAGGACCCACGCTTCTGGAGCTGAATGCTACCATGGATAGAGTATGCTCATAATTTCCTACCCACAGCATTCCACGGGTCTGTCTCCATTTCAGTGCAGTCTGGGCTACCAGCCTCCCTTATTTCTGCTTAGGAGAGGACGAGGTGTTATCATGTAAATTATTATCATATTGATGCATTTCAATTAAGGACAAAAAGTACAGACAAAAACATTTAAAGTGCCACAAGTGAGTCTGTGTGCTCCTGGATTCATCAGTTGGCTTTAACACAAACGCATTTGCGTGCCGGCAAGTCGAAAGACCCCCTCCCCCCACCCCCCAAAGTACAAAGCAATTAGCGCCATGTAATAGTTAGTACATTGTTGGGGTTTCTCACCTTCCACTCTCTCTCACTCGCAGACAAGTTTGTCTTTGTTCTTTTGATATAGTTCTTAAAACCCAAGGCATTTATTTATACTGAAAAAAGAATAAATATGGGTCACATAAGTACAAAATAGCATAGATGCAAATGATCAAGTGTTCAATGGTTGTTTGTTTCTATGACAATAAATAATTATAATAATTATTATTATTTGTTTTATAGCCCAACCCTTTGATTATTTAAAACAAAGTTGTCTCCTCTTTCAGCCCATTGATGTAGTTGGTTCAAGTAAATGTTTTTTTTTTAATCAAAACACATTTGCCTAACAATACCCCAACAATTTAAACACACAAACATGATGTAAAAAAAAAAAAAAAACTTTATTTTTCCAAAACTAGCCAAAGTAGTTTGTATAAAACAGAATAGAAGTTGTTTGCTTAAAGGTCAGTAAAATACTTGGATAATATCAGCTGCTTATCAGTCCCTATGTTTATTATTATTATTATTATTATTATTATTATTATTATTATTAAAGTCTCAATTTTCAAAAACTATCAAAGATGGAACAGTTTAAGTCTTTGTATCCTCCAATGTGTAGAGATCGTTCATTCTCCTCTAGTAGCTCCAAAAGGCCAGCTATCACCCCTCTAGCAATCCTCCACTGCAAAGCTCTGGTTAAAGAGAACAAGAGAATTTACTAAAGATAAATAAACTTTACAGAATATCCATTTTTGATGTAAAAATAAAAGATATCAATAAGTCTATATACCACCAGAATGTGTAAAATACTGTTTTAGGTATTCTGGAATGTAAATAAGCTGCCTGTGCTGAATATAAATAAACCGTTAAACTTTGTTAGCATTAGCCAAGGGGAATTTACTTAATGCAGTTTCATACAAATAAGCAATATAACACTTGTATATGAGCATTAGTGAAGCCAAACTATAACTTACTGAGTATTGAAGCAGCCCTACTGCTTACCTAATCCTACTAACTGTTAAATACTTCAGGGTTTTTTGGTTAACTAAGCGCTCACACTACTGTGTACAAGTCACGGCCAGAGTGAGGAAAAGACAGACATGGTGGATAAAATCCATCGTGGACTGCCTGACATTGTATTCCAGTCACAGAAATAACCTGCAGACTAACTCTTACCCAAAAATAAATAAATGCTGAATTTATCCGAATCCAGAGGACACTCAGTCAGATTCTCTCTGTCATTTTTAGAGAGCACAAACACTCTTCTCATAAAAATACCCTTAGCTCACAAAACTCTATATTAATCAGTTTCTCGGGTAGTGCAGCCTCTGTAATAGCGAAGTTAATAGTATTTCCGAAGCTTTAGCGTCTTTTTGAGGAAAAGTTTGTGACACTGACAGTAAGCTGTAACTCCAGATTTGGTAAACCGATGTCCTAAAATAAACCTAAAGTCACATCTGACTGCTGCTGGCGCTGCCAGTGATTTTTAAAACGGCCAATAAAAAAAATTATAAACTGGGAACTAAACTGTAAACTAACCCAAACAAATTTTATGAAAAAAGGCACCACTTACCCTGAATAAAAAGTCCATTAAACTGTCATCTTCATCTCCATATTGCAGTTTGCTAGCGTCAGTCCGGCAAGGGTGAGGAGGGTTAAAATCACGTGATTGCTCCTTAGCAGACAATTTGTTGGCTAATGTTAACGTCTTCTTAAGGACAAAGCGCCATCCAGTGATGGGAGTCGGTAAACGAATAAACAGTGCTTCAATGGGCATGTTTACTGTGAAATCTTGACCGGCCTTTTTGGCCAGAGAGGGAGGGCGGATCACGGCAGCCATACGCCATTTACACGACGGTTGCCCGACCCTGGTAGTTTTGGGTGGCTACATCTGTAAGTAAATAATTAATTAATATCCATATTTTTATTTGCATGTAAGTTGCATAAAATAATTGTGGATTTTTATACTCATATTGGTTTGCCTAAATTCATATTTGGGATATTGCTGCATCATAACTTATCTACAGTATATATGGCTACTCTTAGTCTGCTGTAATTACTTTTTAAACATTTATGAGGACATGGGTCAAACAAGTTCAAGGCATGTTTTCATTTGAACATGACTAAAGCTGACATAATGTATTTGGGATTGTCATGGAACAGCTAGTAAGCCTTCAAGTGTTGAAACTAGATTTTAAAACAAACAAGCGCGGAAGTTATGCAATTTTAGATCTTTAAACATACTGTATGTTCATATATTAGAGTTATTACAGTTGATAATGATCAGATATTTAACTTCTGATTTAAGATGAACATTATTCAGCAGACACAGCAGCTGGAAAGTATTCCAGGATTTTTTTCCCATGAATCTTGGAATCTCTCTCTCCCTCTCTCTCCCCCATAATTTATAATGAGAGAGTTTTTTGCTGTTTAGTTTTAGCTCATTAGTGTAACAAGTGTTTCTGATCCTGTAGTAAGAACTGATCGTGGAATAAACACCTGATTGCAGTATTACGGATTTTTACTTTGTCTTCCTTGCTCATCATGTGCACGTGCCTTAATTATTAGCCTGAGGCATGTAATGACTCTTTTGCCTTTTTCTTAATTATTTAAGTGTAAAATATACTGTAGCTGTTAATTCATTTTCATGGATCTTGTCTTCTACTCTATCTTATGACAGCTCATCTGCCTTAGGTCTATAAGATGCTGGTTTGTGGTTTGTGTTGAGTCTTCATGCCTCTGTTCTCCATCTGTGCCTCAGGCTGCCTCCTCTGCTGTCTTTTGTTCTATTTTACTGATTTCTCACTTGGTTTCCACCTCATTGTAGAAGAGATGACTAAATATCTTTTTTCTTTTATGTTTTACTTTACAGTTATGATCATCCTTGAAGATCATGGGCTTTATCCAACCAACACAGTGGCATGTGTTTAATAGTAGGGTAAAACTGTAGCCACTCCTCTCTTTGGGTTAGATAATATGAGCTGCCACTTTTACATTCAAGTTAAAGTGTGTTTGCAGCATAGTTAATTTGTGCCTCATTTTTGAGGGGATATCACTCAGTCATCGCTTAATACTGACCCCTGTATTCAGGGACACGGGGGGCCTGGAGCCTATCCCAGGAGACTTCGGACACAAGGTGGGGTACACCCTGGACAGGGTGCCAGTACATCGTAGTGCACACACACAAACACACTCTATGGCCAGTTTGGGAATGTCAATTTACCTAACCTACATGTCTTGACTGTGGGAGGAAGCTCACCAAGCACGGGGAGAACTGTTAGAGCCATAAAGAACATTTATAATAATTTTCTATAATATTTAATTTAATTATTACTTATATGTAAATGTTGTTTGATATACGTTTTGCATATTTGTGACTATTGGCTTACATAAAGGTCATAGGTCAATTTCATATGTTTACGGAAGCAACCGTTAAGAGTTTAAATGATTAGAAGAAGGAAGGACTCGGTGTTAGACAGTCTTTTGACTGTTCTTTGAAACCATATTTAATTTGAAGCTTGAAAAGGTGTAAATAGTTCTTAAGTTTAATTTGGTGAGTGTCTTGTATCCAGACAAACGAAGATTAAACTTGTACACTACAAGTTTTGTGGTTACGGGTCTAATCCTTTGTGCCAGTCCTTAGGGAAATGGCTAAGAACAGGAACATATAGATCGCCATTACACAAACTCCATGCACACAAAGACGGAATCGAACCCGGACCCTGGAGGTGCAAGGCGACAGTGCTAACCACTACACCACCGTGCCGCCTTAGGGGTATATCAATATTAGCCAATATTTAATTTCCTCTGAAAGTGGTCAAAGGCTTCTTCATGGGTATCTTAGACATGATGCACTTGTAATCTTGTGAGTCACATATGGATAAGGTTTGCCAGGTTTGAACCCATAGAAATGCTGGCATACCAAAGGAAGACTGACTAAAATACAGTGGAACCTCGGATTGCGAGTAACGTGGTTTACGAGTGTTCCACAAACCGAGCAAAGATTTTTTTAAAAATTTTATTCGGAAACCGAGCAAGTATTACTTTACGAGCGCCGAGTATCATGCTTCACACATGCGACTCTTATTTTGACACCGAGCGTCACTCTCTCACCTTCCCCCCCTCCTCGTTCCCTCCCTCTCCCCACGGCTTCGCAAACACACAGAAACTCTGCTCTGTCGCGATTCTTTTCAAAGGTAAGGTGCTGGTTCATTTGTTTTTTTTACTTTACAGCAGTGTTTCCCTTAGTATGCGCTCATGCCAGGTCAGAGAGATTTCTTTTTTTTCCCCTGTTAAAACAGTGGCTCTGTGCTTGTGTGTGTGTGTTTGTTGTGAAACTTAAGTCATACCTTTAGTATGCGCTCATGCCAGTCTCGCTTTTTTTCCGTTAAAATGGTGTTTCCGTGTTTGTATGTGTGTCCGTTTGTTGTGAAACTTAAGTGATTCTGTTAGTATGCGCTTACACCAGTCTCGCTTTTTTTTTCGTTGAACCGGTGTTTCCGCTGTGTTTATGAGCTTGTTGTGAAACTTAAAAAGTGAGTCTGTTAATATACGATCATGTCAGTCTCAGAAAGATTTCTTTTTTTCCTGTCAAAACGGTGTTCCATTGTGTGCGTGTGTTTGTTGTGAAAAAAAAGCGAGGTGGGGAGAGGGAGGAGGAGTGTTACTGTGTAAAACGAGACGAGGGAAGGGACTAATTCCACACACACACACACACACACATGGCGCCTCCGCGCACCAACGGAAACACTTATCTGTCAGGATTTATTTATACTTTTTTTAAAGGTAAAGTGCAGATTAATTTGTTTTATTTTCATTTTATAGATTGTATTAATTATTTTTATGTATTTATTTTTGGGGGCTGTGGAACGAATAATTTGAGTTTTCATTATTTCTTATGGGAAATGATGATTTGGTTTAAGAGTGTTTTGGAATACGAGCCCACTTCCGGCACAATTATGCTCATAATCCAAGGTTCCACTGTACATATTTAATAGAAGCCATGCATGATCTAAAAAGCAATTACATTTCTTTCGTGATGCATAACATAGATTGTTACATTGTTCTTACTTTTCCTTTTTTATTTTTATGTGCAATTTAAACACCAAGCATTCTGCAATTTGTGAGGGTTTGAAAAACTACACCAGCGGGATGATGAAAAGCACAAAAATGTACAAGTGCATAAAAATTAAAATTTCAGCCAGCTCTGTGTAAGGCAAGCATTTAACATTCTGTCAATGTCAGTGGAACATTTTTGTCTGATGAATGTCAACTTCATCTTTAGATGAGAACACTGAATTAAAATCTTGGCAGAAACGAGTAAAAAAAGAAAAATACATGCCACATTGCTCAATATGCTGACTAATTTCATTTATAACTTGCTATCCACAAATTGCAAACCTATTCTTGCCTGATTGACCCATTATCACAGTGAAGGGAAAACATCATGAAAGTGAAACATACTGTAGCATTTCATTTACATTGCTGTGTAGACCAAAAATTATAAATGTGGAACTGGGTCAGGTCTTGCTCACAATAAACAGCTCCTGTGGAATTGCATATAACTAACTAATTGAAGTAGAGATTATGCTCTGGGCCTTGTATTGTATCTGTGCAGTAAAACTTCCCTTTATAAATTTAATTGATACATTTCTCAGATCTATCACATTTATTAAAAAAATAAAATTTTATACACTGCTAAAAAAAAGGAAACACTTAAACAACACAATGTAACTCCAAGTCAATCACACTTCTGTGGAATCAAACTGCCCACTTAGGAAGCAACACTAATTGACAATCAATTTCACGTGCTGTTGTGCAAATGGAATAGACAACAGGTGGAAATTTTAGGCAATTACCAGTAACGGAATGCTTCTGCAGATGGTGACCACAGACCACTTTTCAGTTCCTATGCTTTCTGGCTGATGTTTTGGTCACTTTTGAATGCTGGTGGTCTTTCACTCTAGTGGTAGCTTGAGACGGATTCTACAACCCACACAAGTGGCTCAGGTAGTGCAGCTCATCCAGGATGGCACATCAATGCGAGCTGTGGCAAGAAAATTTGCTGTATCTGTCAGCATAGTGTCCAGAGCATGGAGGCACTACCAGGAGACGTGGAGGAGGCCGTAGGAGGGCAACAACCCAACAGCAGGATGGCTACCTTTGTCTTTGTGCAAGGAGGAACAGGTGGAGCAGTATAAGAAAATATTATAAATATTGGAGATGACTTAAAGGGGACAGAACATAAGAGCTAATTTGGTTTCTGAGCATCTTTAAATCCAAAGTTCCATATACTGTATATAAAATAAAAGTGTTGCGTTTATATTTTTGTTCAGTATATATACTGTATATTACCTGTCTATCATATATACAGTATATGGAACTTTGGATTTAAAGATACAGGTCATATGATCTGTCCCCTTTAAGTCATCTCCAATATTTGATTCCTAATGGCCTTCTTACATCTCTGTCATTCTCATGAGTTTAACATGAGGTCACATGAGAACATGAGATTACTCATAAGTAGTCCAAATACAACAGACACTATGAGAATGAAAATAATGAATGACAACAACACAGTTTGAAGAAGCAAATTTTAAATATATAGCATAAATGAAAGTATGGCAGAATGCTGGATATCTTCAGTAACCATTGTAAGGGTTATCCCAAAACCACTGGCTTTGAGGAGGGAATATATCCTGGATGGGCCATTGTAGGGCACCATGCACAGACATTTTTAGACCAATTAATTTGAAAATGAAACGTGTTTAAATTTACAGCCAATCAACCTACTGACATGATTTTGATAAAACAGCAGAACTTTAATTTGCTCTTCTAAATTCAAAGGTGGAAAATGATGCCACAATTTCTTGAGTTTTATCTTTCTTCTTGTTGCATGCAATATCAAAGAAAGAAATCAAATCAAAGAATAAAAAAAAAAAAACACATTATGTGAGATCCTAGATTTATCATACATCACAGGCTATTAAAAAAGCATATCTGTTTAAAAGATGTGTTCATATTCTGCATGGAATGAATATTAAATACAAACTATTTAGGCTATATAACAGGATAATCTTTAGTATCAATTGTCAATTAATGGTCTCAAAAGAGACTTTTTTGAAAGGACAAAAGCTAATGCTCTACCGCTAAGACATTTTAAGCTATCTTGCTGGAAAAGCATCTAGCTGTTATTAAATTGCACAATATTTTCTTAGCAAGTCATGATAATAAAAAACTAGAACATGAGCCAATTTAATTCCTTGGTCACATCAATAACAGGTTTTGCCCCTTTCTATCCCATGGATTTTTGTAATTAGCCCAAACACAAAGCTCAAACACCTCTTGCTTTCTTGTTGCATCAGTAGGGGGATGTGCTGCTTTATTTATCATGTATGCTTGTTCTCTCTCTGATCCCACTTCATAGAGAATATTAAGGATGTCCTGTTTACTCCCAAAGAACTAAGATGCTTCTGACACTATCATCTTGACTCAATGAACAGAGATTTTATTATGTATTGAGTTAGGCAAGCAGCATTAACAAAAAAGTTATATGTTAGAAAAGAAAAAGAAGGGTCCTTTCAAACTATATATTTCCTTTCTATTTGTTTTCTTTCAAGCTGTCATTTTCTATTACATTTTTAATGATTTCATAAAAGTGTAGACACTGGCTGAAAGAAGCCAGTGCAATTTTATTATTTTTTTACAAGATACAAATAAAAATACAAATATGAATAGCACAGTATAAAAATATGTACATCTATCTATCTATCTATCTATCTATCTATCTATCTATCTATCTATCTATCTATCTATCTATCTATCTAAAATGGTATAAATTACTCTTTACATTAAGTAATAGATAATAAAAAAAAAGTGAAAGGAATCAACAGCATATACACAAGAATAATGCAGTTTCAGATGTTCATTCAGTACTCATTACACTACACATTACACTGCACTAATTATTCTGATACTTGAAAATCAAGGAAAATTTAATTGTATCATAAAAATGTAGAAATCACATCTATGTTTAATAGTTAAAGTATTGAAAAGCTTTTCTACAATACAGAAAGCACCTTATACAACACACTTAATACAACGCATTAGGGTGAGAAGGGAAGTGCACTTCTTCTGCACATGATCCTTGCAAGCTTAACATCATCTTCTCTTCAGTTTGCTGCCTTTTATAATGTGAAGATTTCAAAAATCTGGATCTTCAATCCCACCCCAATCCCTGCAGTACAATTTCAGGACTACTCTTCTCCTTCACTAGAACATTTTTTTTTCAACCTGACAACAGAAGAGATCCAGCACATCACCTCATCATCCAATTCCAGCATTTGTCCATTGGATCTAATCCCTTTCATAATGCTATCACACAAGACCTCCTCCTCTTTATCACAATAATCACCAACCTTTCCATTACATCTCGTCATGTTTCTGCTGCATTTAGGAAGCCTGGATCCAGCAGATATCAGCAGCTATCGGATGCAGTCAATTCCTTCGTTATACAATCATACTGTATGTCTCTGTGTCTCTCACAGAACAACCTCAATGATCCTAACCAATCTGGATTCAATGCAGCACATTTCACAGAGACTGCCGTTCTCTTCGTCACTAAGAAGTTCCATGCTGCAAGATCAGCCAAACTGTCATCTGGCCGCATCTCCTCAGCAGCATTTATGTCCATCCTTGCTTACCTTGGAATGTGTGGCATGGCAATGGTTTTCTTCCTACCTAAAGGTCACGGACACAAAAGCTGATGCAGTGCACACAAAGATCCGTTTAATGTTAATATTTGGAGCAAAATAAACTTAAAGATACGCAAACCGAAAGTGAAACTAAAGTCTCGTCATTAGATGAAGTTCCACTACTTTAGATGGTAGTCGAGGAGTAGGAAGGAGTGCAGAGATGACAGTCTCCAGTGCACAATCCAGAATGAGGTGCGGTGAAAGCCAGAGTGGAGGAAGCACGAGCGGGGGATCTGAGGCGCGCGGCGGCGTCATCCCTGTCTTAGAGTAGGGCGCGGAAGTGAAAAGAAAGCGTTGTAAATAATTTGGGTTTAACATACTACTCACCAGCATACGCCACTGGGGTCCTTTTATAGGGAGCCGCTGCCAGGTGGACAGCAGGTGATTCGCTGTGGCTGATGCCGGTGGTTTGTGGTGCTCCGCCCCTTTTTGAGCTTATTGGTAGCTGTCCCTGGTGCTATCTGGGTTTAACACACAGCGGCTTTTGGACGAGCGAGAAGATGCTTTTTTATGGGGTGCACTGGTTATGAGCCCGTCGCCACAGCATTCCATACCATGGTTATGAAGATGACATTAAACCTTTTTTTTCTTCTCTCCCTCAGACAATCAAGTTTCTGTTTGCATCTCAGCATGTATGGTAGACAAAAATTTTACCTCAGCAAGGTCAAACTGTTCATCCCAGGTGATTCAACCCTCCCTGAATAATTCAGATTATATTTTTGTTCACTGATCAAAACGTTGGGGTAACATTGGACAATCAGCTGCCCTTTTCTTTTCACATTGCTAACCCTGCATGGTCTTGTCTACTTTATAACATCAGAAGGATTTGTCAATTTCTCTCTACTTAGGTGCTTGTTGAGTTCCCTATTGTTTTCAGACTTGATTACTGCAACTCAACCCTAAGTGGTCTGTCTCTATGCGCTCTCTACAGCTGATCCAGAATGCAGCTGCATGGCTTATTCTCAACCTTCCTAAGTTCTTCCACACCACCCCACTTCTCCCCTCCATCCACTGGTTTGCTGTAGCTGCTCACATCAGATTCAAACGTCTACAAGCCAAAAACAACCCAGAACCCATTTACTTCAAAGCACTTACCTCACCACAGTTCACCATGCTCCCTCTGATCCTCTAGAACTGCTCAACTGGTCTGACCAACTCTCTCTGGTCTGAACTTCCTCTAGACTACAATATATTGTTGTTTAAATAGGTGGTATGGATTGCAATTTTGATTGCAAGTTGTTCATTAAAAGTGTGATGACTATGAATATGGACACACTACTTTTGTCTGATCAAGTAACTGTCAGGGATAACCCCTAGAGGGCGCCAAAGCGCCCTGTGATTTGGTTGTAGTTTCTTTTTTCACTTCATTTCCCATTATGCACCTCGGTCAGGTGGCGTGGGGCGCTCACCTGAACCGAGTTGATTATTAGTTTCTTTATAAATAGGTTGTTTTGAGTTTAGTTTTTGTCTTGCATCTGTTGATTTATACTCGTAAATGTCTGTATGTTTAGTTCGTGTCTTTATACGTGTTTTAGTTTCAGTTTCAGTATATTTGTTTATTTGATTTCCCTGGTTTTGTTTCAATAAAACATCATTCCTTTAAAACCTGGACCGCTGCGTTTATGCCTTGCACCCGAATACATGACAGAATGCAAGACCGTACAAGAGGCATAGCAGAGGAGCCCTTCCCCCGGGAGATTCTTTTGGGGGGGGGCAACAATGTTTGCGTTGTGGGGAGCCGGCGCGGAAGGCGAGCGGATTCCCAAGCGGCGTAGTAGAAAAAGGAGAAGGAGATCAGGGAGGAAGACGCAGCTCAAAGAGGAGGAGCTGCGGAGAGAGCAGCTAAACTGAGAAGGCTGCTGGCTGGCGATACGGCGCACTCTGTTCGAAAATGGAGCAGCTTGGGGTGAAGTGAGTCCCCGCACCCACTGGAGGGTAAAGACCTGGAGGTCTATGTTTGGCGGGGACCAGGGTGCAGAGGCGCCCCACACCGAGCTTCTGGAAAGAACGGAGTGGAGTGGGAAGTGCAGCAGAAAGCAGCATCCCAGCATGATTGGAGCAGCTTTCGGCAGTGTGCTAAGAGAAATAAAGGGCACATTCGTGACCTGCGGGAGCAGGTGGCCACGCTCCAAGGGCTGCTAGCACAGCTCAAGGAACAATCTCCTTCTAAACGTCAGCAAGACAAAGGAATTGGTAGTAGACTTTAGCACAAAGCAGGAGAGGAACTACCGGACCCCTGTCATCAACAACAGCCCAGTGGAGAGAGTAGACACCTTCAGATACCTCGATGTCCACATCAAACAGGACCTGTCATGGTCCTGTCACATCAACACCGTGGTGAAGAAGGCCCGACAGCGTCTCTACCACCTCAGGCACTTGAGAGACTTTAGACTGCCCTCCAAGGTGCTCAGGAACTTTTACTCCTGCACCATAGAGAGCATCCTGACGGGAAACATCACGACCTGGTTCGGGAACAGCACCATGCAGGACAGACGAGCTCT
>JAAGKR010003455.1:0-74374 GCA_011419295.1 Clarias macrocephalus
TTTTCAAATAAAGAAATAATCCCTAATAGCCATATCTTAAAATGTAACTGTGCTTAAAAAGGTAAATGCTCTTAGTCACTACTAACAGATGATGTGGAAGTAGTGAGCACATAATGTATAAGTACCTGTGCATGCATTTAGACGTCAGATTGGAAGGTTCAAATTAATTTCTACGTTTTAAAGAGATTATGGTCCTTCAGTATGTTCTGGGAAAATGCCATCAGTTGAAAGGACACAAAGAAACTTAAACTGATTACAAAGGCCAGCTTTGTTACATGAGTCCAGCTGGATCCTTTGGAATTTATGAACAAAGGACACTCAGCAACCTGTCAGACATTATGAACAATAATGCACATTCACTACATCACACACTGGCACAGATTCATGTTTAGTAAAGGACTGATAGACTTGTGCTGAACTATTGTGCTGCAACATTATTATTATTATTATTATTATTATTATTATTATTATTATTATTATTATTATTAACAACAACAACAACAATAATAATAATAATAATAATTTATTATTATTATTATTATTATTATTATTATTATTATTATTATTATTATTATGCAAGGGTGGCTCAGTAATTGGTGTCTCATCTGCCATGCGGAACACATATGTTTCATTTTTTCATTCTCAGCCAAAACTCCAGCCACTGGATGCAGTAATCATCTCAAGCCCAGATAAAATGGGGAAATTGCATTAGGAAGGGCATCTGGCAAAAAACCTGTGCTACGTTTTGTGCTGATCGGATGGTCTGCTGTGATGACCCCTTGATGGTGAGGCATTATGGCAGAGGTGATGGCATTTGAAAGTCTTTAATAACAACAATAGGAACAGAACAGAACAGTACTTTTCCTAAACCAGGAGCTAAATAGAACAGAAACTAAATCGATTAGAATCAAAACAGAAAACACAGGAAATCCACAATAACTTAACCAAATTAGACAGGAGCTGGACAGGACCGGAGCAGGACAAGACAGGATAAACCAGGACTGGAGAGAACAAGGTTTAAGGAAATCAACATAACAAAGAAAGCACAGAAAATTAGCAACCACTTAACTTACCTGAACAGCAAACAAAACAGTACAGATGAAAGACAACAAACAATCTATCTATCTATCTATCTATCTATCTATCTATCTATCTATCTATCTATCTATCTATCTATCTATCTATCTAATCAATGATTTTTTTGTAACTGGAACTTTTAAACATTTCCATTCTAGTTGAATAATTAAACAATGAGGTTTCACAGATATACCTATTAAAGACAGATCAAATGCCCAAAAATAGCTAGGAATAAAACATAAAAAAAAAAAGTTTGCACTTTGTCAAGGACACAGAACTGCTTTTTTAGTAGGGAAAGTATTTTTGCTCATTTAAATTGCTGACTTCATAAAAAAATCTAGTTAGGATTTTTGTTTGTTTTTCTCAACTTTTGATGAAGAATTATCACAGCTGCCAAAGTTGGTTTAACTCAGCACACGTCAGGCAAAGAACCTTACTGCTGCTATTTGCCTTTTTCCACTCTCTGCCAAATACTGAAGGTCACTTACCCAGAAACTAGTTTTGACAGTTGTTTGACAGCCAATGTGTGCAATTTTCTTCTGTTCCTTGAGTGTATAGATTTTAAGAATGTACTATATATATCCAACATATACCCATTAACAATCATTATGTTTTAGATACAAGTCATGCATAAAAGTTAGTGCCCCCTCTTTTAATTATATATATATTTTTTTTTCAAGTCACATTGGTGTTAAAAAACACAAATGCCAAAACACACCATTTCAATTAATTTTGTATTAGATTAGTGTGAATTTTGTGTGGTTTTGCCACACCTCCTTCTTCCATAGCTTTATAACAATAGATAAATTAGCCTGCAGTAATGTTTTCTGCCATGCATGTATGCAATATTGTTGTGTAAAGTTTTATTTTTAAAATTATAGGAACCATTTTTTTAAGTGTTGGCATGTGTTTGTGAAGTCAATAGAATGTATTTGACACATACAGAATCTTTGCCCCAATAGACTTCCGAGTGCCTCCTGATTACTCCACCCCTGCTTTTTCTGTTGCTATGAGTTACTGATTGCAAATATTTCCTGGTTGTGCTTTTCCTGCACATGGTATCAAGATGCTGTTAATGTTGGAAAGGTGTCAGTAGTATCAGGATCTTAAAGTAACATCCATATTATTTTCACATGAATTGTGTTCTTTGGCACAATCTGAACTAGGTTCCTAATTCCATTGCTTCTGTATAATAACAATACAGGCTTCTTCGTCAATACCCACCTAGACATTTTGCTGCCGAGCGTGATGAGACTTGGATGAAAATCAACAACTGCAAATTTATGGTCATGGTTCTGTCCCAGAAAAAAAAAAAAGTGGGTTCAATCATTCGGGTGAAACCTTGCCCTTGACAAAATAGTTTAAGTACTGTAGCTTGCGTATTATTCATTAGTAACAGAAAACAGAGACTTTTAGTCTCTGTACCAGTCTGTGATGGTAAAAAACAAGAAGTCAATTTAAGGACAAAGATCTCAGTTTACCAGGCAGGCTACACTGTATGGCCAGAAGTTTGTAGATACCTGACCAGCGCACCCAACATCACAATAAGGTGAAAAAATACTGCTGTCTAGGATATCTTTGCATGCGGTACAATAATTTCACTGGAACTAAGGAATTCTCTTGTGACAATGTCCCTATGCACAAAGCAATGTCCATAAGATTGATCTCAACCCATTTGAACACCTTTGGGATTAACTGGAATGCCGACTGTGCTCAAGGCCTTCTACTTTTGATATCACCCAAATACTCTTGAGACTGAAAGTGTAAATGCCCACAAAGAACAATTTCCCAAAGGTTGCCCTTCGTTAAACCTCACTGTCTGTGGTCTGACTTCTCACATTCTCCACTCACCACAAACTATTGTGCATTCATTGGATTCTGTGTCCTAGCTGACTGACTGCATGCTGTTTGGAGAAAAATATGTTTTCATCTGAATATTGTAATCACATGCCCAGTAAAATGCATTAGTATTAGCTACAATAAATAACTTTGAAAAAAAACTTTTTTTTTTAACTTTTATACTTTTTGTAAGTCGCTCTGGTTAAAAGCGTCTGCCAAATGCCTAAATGGAAAATCTATGCAGTTATTTCTAATAAGGAAGAAGAGAGATCTTAAAATAATTCTAAATGCGTCAGTGGAAAAGCACCCGCTGTTCTTTTAAGATTTTAGAGCATGCCGTAATACTAAAACACTACTTTAGCTTTGAATCTATTAATGCTAAAAATAATGCTTAAATCAAAGGCATTAGCATGAGCAATATATTTTAATTTTATTTGTAGGCCAAATATGTATTAAAATTGTTGAAAAAAAAAACTTTGAAGAATTCAATGAGTAGAAACCTACAGTATGTTGACCCCAGTGTACAATGAAGTCATGTTTAATTATTTTTTGTTTTTAAACCAACTGAAACTTAAACAATGTTATGAAACGAACTAAGGCTTGATTCTGTATTGACTCATGATATGGATTGTTACAATGATTTGTGCAGTTAAAAACAATAAACAATAAAAAAAAAAACTTGCTTCATCTGTTTTGTAGTGACTCGTGGCAAGATAAACTACGATGTTCCCTTTCAAAAGCTACACTCGATGCAGCATGAAAATGCTATGGGAACATGTTTTTGTTCAGCCGGTCGTGAAGCATGTGTGTATCAAACACGCCAAATTTTTGTTTATATAACCTCGGTCAGGTGACGTCATCTGATAAGGTCCACCTGCAGGTTATAAATAGGAGTGACCCGGAAACATCGTCAGGTCTTTTTGTCTTCAAGGACTGCTTTGTGCTTACGGGTGTGTGTTTAAGCATAATTACGAAAGAAAAGAAAAAGAAAAGTATTAACTCACCAATATGGCAGAGTTTGTTAAGAGATGCCTGTCTCCTTGTACTAGATGCCTTTTGGAGGGCGATCTCCACAAATTTTGTTTTGAATGTTTTGAGAACACGCTTTCCTTGGGCTTCAGGGAGATTGCGAGCATTGTCATCTCCTCCCTATCAAGGTGCTTCGCATGGCTCGCTTTCTTTAAAGAGAAACCGTGAGCCATAGCGCATTCCTGGGGTTCACGTGCCAATTTGGCTGACACAAATGAGACGGAATTCCCACTTTCGCTCTCCCCGGATCAAGAAGTTTTAGCGTTCGGTTCTCAAGAGAACCGAACGCTAAAGGCGCTTCTTGAGAGAGAATTCTCAACGACTCTCTCTACCCTTTTTTGGTGACCACCATGATGAGTTAACTCTTTCATGGAGTAAGCCTTATTCATCCCGTGTTTTCATGCCATCGACTTCAACTTATTCGAATATCGTTGATGCAAAAGCGCGTGCTTATACGATGATGCCCCAGATAGAAGAGACGCTTGCGGGCTATCTCTCTCCTGGGACATCATCCTCCCTGAAAAAGCCCACACTCCCCACCAAGCCGTGTAGATTGACATCTTCCCTGGATGGTTTGAACATAGGAGGCCACACGCTACACAACCTGGGGGTCCAGACACTTGCAGTGCGGCGGCGTTGGTATTCTTGTTCCCATAGCGTTTTCACCCAGCATCAAGTGTAGCTTTTGAAAGGGAATGTCGCGGGTTACTTTGCTGTAACCCTGTTCCCTGAAAAAGTAGGAAAGAGATGCTGCACTCCAATGCCGCTCTGCTGGCGTGGCTAGACGTCCTTTCAGACAAAAATTGACCAGAGGATGTTTCCGGTTCACTTGTATTTATAACCTGCAGGTGAACCTTATCAGTTGTTGTCACCTGACCGAGGTTATATAAGCCAATACACACATGCTTCACGACCAGCTGAACAAAGACATGTTCTCATAGCGTTTTCACGCAGCATCTTGTTCCCGCTTTTTCAGGGAACAGGGTTACAGCAAAGTAACCCGAGACTATTCTAATTGACTGGTTAGTTAAGATAAGGCATAGCACATAGGGCAAAGGGGCCACCTGCATTGCACTGTCACTTTAATTGGACATACCCCTAATTATTTATAATTTTATGGCTTCATATATTTTTAACTAATAAATTCAATAGTGTGGGATGGGAGTTGACTCACTTTTGGCGCTAGCTCCCAGTGGTCTTCTGGGGAATTGCATGTTTTGCCACTTGTGCAAACTACATCTAAGACTACTTAGTAGTTACTAAGAGATAAGAGTAACTATGATACTCCTGCATGCAATCGTATGAAGGGTTTCACTTGTAAATTTAATAACACAGCCACAAAAATCACAGATCCTTAGTAATTAATCATCATTCTTTGTACATTGATTGCCCCCTTTAAGAGATCAGTTCTGCATCTGGAAAAACAAACAAAAAAAAAGTAGATTATTTTTGTAAGTAATAATACCTTCATACAATCAAACTGAACAATTATTTTTTCAGTAATGTTATACTTCAATAGCAATGGATTCATGCACTTCTAAATTATACAAGTGGAAAGCTTTTGTCTTATTGCCCAGAAATCACAATCATGAATCCTAAGCTATTAGTCATGAGGCAAAGAACGGTGCATTGCAAAAGTGTTTATACCTCTTGAACTTTTCCACATTTTGTCACATTATAACCACAAACGCAAATGTATTTTATGGGGTTTTCATGTAATAGACCAACGCAAAGTGGCACATACAGTAATTGTAAAGTGCAAAGAAAATAATAAATGTTTTTTACAAAACTTTACAAATAAAAATCTCCATTTATATTTAGCCCATTTTTTTTCTCTGATACCTCTTACTAAAATCCAGTGGAACCAATTACCTTCAGAATTCACCTACTTAGTAAACAGAGTCCACCTGAGTGTACTTTAATCTCATTATAAATACAGCTGTTCAATAAAGCCCTCAGAGGTTTGTTAGTGAACATTTGTGAATGAAGACCACACCAGACATGTCAGGGATAAAGTTGTGGAGAGGTTTAAAAGAGGGTTAGGTTATAACATAGTATTTATATTAGTCCAGTTGAACTTACATACACTCTGAAAGTGTTAAATCAACCCTGGGGATTTTACTATGCATGTTAAATAGTAAAAGTAAAAAAGAACTTCTACACATACAATGTGATAAGAACTCTAAAGTTTGGGAACAAACAGCTGTCTGGCCATTGTAATGGTTTCGACCCTTTGTGCCATAAAGCACGGACACGAGGCGCAGTCTTAAATGGAAAGGGATAATTTATTTAGGAAAAATGGGGAAGGAAAGGGTTAAAGGAGGGAGGATGGAAAGAAAGCGAAGGAATATTGTGAAAGGTGCACGTGCAGGTCTGGGGGTAGTGCCCAGCTGGCATACCACTCTCTCATGCTCCATTGTACGACTCTTTACATTCTTCCCGGGGTCTGGGATATTAATGAAACTTTGTTAGTCCGTTAGTATTTGCCTGAAATTAAATCCTGGGCATAATGAAATCAAAATGTTGCGTAGAAGGGACGTTATGAGCAGCTTTCTGCCAGATTACCTCACAGCAGCCATCCTTTTCTTTTGGGGGGGGTAAATATAGCACTTTTGCTCTCAAAGTGGGCGTGGCTATACTCTCCACTCAAACATATTACATGTATCAAATATTACATAGAGTACACAGAATGCACAGAGTAATGTGGAAGACACAGAAATTACCACAATGCTTCTACAAAGTGCCCAGATCCTCAGCAAACACAATCAAATGCACAACACAGCATTGCTTACTCCAAAAAAAGGTATGTAACTTTTGAAAACTGAACTTTCAGAGATTTATGGACAGATCATTATATGTTTATTCTTCCAGCGGTATGTTTAAAACCAGTTTGTCCTGTTTCAAAACCATAGTGCTAATTAAGGCCATAATGTGAAGTGCCACTATGAGATAAAATGGGCTGTTAGAGCAACAATATCCACAGCAGTCTAAGGTGAAGGCGTGCAAAATATCTGAACTGACAGTGTTATGCACTCAAATCAAAATGTTAAGTAAAAGTGTTGTAAAAGTACAAGGTATATGCCAGATGTAATAATCTACTTTAAACAAGGAGTGTATGGCGTGTATCTGGCTGATGAGGAAAGAAGTATAAATTAAACAAGGAGTAAGATAGTCAGCCTTAAAAAAAATATTTCTTGTATTAAGTTAATAAGCAGAGAGTTCTGCCATACAGAAAGACAAGCAGACATGTATGTGGGCTTCAAACTTAAACAATATCACTTAGTACATTATCAGCTTATTTTTGGTTTTAACTGTTTAACTATTTCTAAAAACCCTTTACCTGTCAATGACGGGCACTAATGCTAGTATACACACTGCCATGGTAAATGTTTTCCCCTTCCTGATTTTTTTTCTTATTTTTATATTTGTCCTAATTAAATGAATTATATTACCATACAGATTCTATTACTCATAATAATAATAATAATAATAATAATATATATATATATATATATATATATATATGATTTCAATTTTAAATTTAAAAATATATTGAAACCTACATTGCCCTATGTGAAAAGTAATTGACCCTAATCCTAATAACTAGTTGTAACAACAATTGCAATAAGTCTTTCACATCACTCTCCTTGTGAGATTTGGTTGAATTTAGCCACATTGGAGGGTTTTCAAGCAAATCCAACCAGTTTAAGGTCATGCCACAGGATTTAAGTTTGGACCTTTGTCTAGGCAACTTCAAAAGCCTTTTTATTCATTTATTTAGGGGCCCTTCACAGGTTGCTTGTTTCAAATCATTGTACTTCTGTATAACAAGAACGGCAATTACTTTTTCACATAGGACAAGATAGCTCTGGACGTTTATTATTATTTTTTTACCTTAATACAGTAAATGAAATCATAATTTAAAACCTGCATTTTGTATTTAATCAGTTAATTTTTGTGTGATATTAAGATATGTTCGAATGTCTCGGCATTTGAGTGTGACAAATATGATTTAAAAAATCAGGAAGGGGTAAATAGCACTGTATAATGTTTAGGCTGACATGAAAAATAGAATATTTGTAGACATATGTTTGGTATGCAGGAAATTGACGCAGGTGTATCAGATGAGCCAATTTACCTTAGGCAATATTAAAAAAGAACAGAAAAATGTTTCTTGTCTTTTTTTGCACAGGCATCCTCTTTATAATGACAGTGGGATGGAGTCAAATGGCCTTCAAGGCTAAACAAAAATCTTCATCGCCTAACGATGCAGGCCACATTCACATGCAGATGGATCCAAAGTCAATGACTTCTTATTTACAAAGGGAAAATTACTCTCCAATGTCTGACTGTCATTTATATGCAGTAGGGAGGACCCATTTCTTCCAGATGATAAGTGGAAATTGGGCATGGGAAAGATTGGTTAAACTCTTGGTTTATTCTACTTATGATGCAAAACAAAAGGAAGGCCAAAGATGACTCTCTCTCTCTCTCTCTCTCTCTCTCTCTCTCTCTCTCTCTCTCTCTCTCTCTCTCTCTCTCAAGCTCAACTCTGTGCACATAACATGGCGTTATTTAGCAATGTAAAATGCACAATGGGTGTCAAACATATTGCAAGGAGATGTTTATTTAACATTGATGAAAGCAGTCTTAGGTGCTGGTGCCATTAACAGTGAGTAAATTTCCAGAAACAAGAAAATTGTCAGGATAGATTGTGTTCTTGTTTCTTAGTAAGATGACAAGCTGTGTTTTTGTCCTAATAACTTGAAAGAGGGAGCAAATTTATAACATCAATCATGTACGTGATAATAGACACTTATTTATCTTGCAGAGATTCCATAACAAGAAATGCAGTGATAAATTGTTAAAATATAAAGTGTCATCAATAAATTTATCAAAAAAAAAAAGAATAAATAATATATATAGGATTTAAACATTTGAGCCTTCTGTTTTATGAAAATAATCTGCTTTATCAGATAATTCAATACTGGATTATTATTATTATTATTATAATTATTATTATATCATGTCCGTACTCCTTCGCTTCACAGTAAGTAACATTTCTACTTAATATGTTTGTAGAATAAACCAAACATTATACAATGTTTTCATCTCATGTGTGAAACAGAGTTAGTAATGTGAGTAGGCAATTTTTACACATGACTTACAGAATAAGTCTAATTTCTAAGTTTTTCTTGTTAAGCAAAATGATCAGTTATTTTCTAGAATTGCTAACAAAATGCATTGAATTGACAAATTACTATTTTGATACAGAGGCTGGGGTAACATGATGGATGACAGAAAATAATTAGCCTGTAGCACTGCTTTCTGCAGTATTATTGCAGATATGTCAATAAAAATAGGCAATTACCTTAGTTGCATAATGTGCACCAGTGAAAGTTCATATTATTCATTCAGGTACTTTTGCTAATATGGCTGGATATGTCCTGAGCCCAGAAGGACTAATGCTTCAAAAGAATATTAACCTAAACATCAAGTTCATTGATTTCAAAACATTTAGCTGTTTCAATTAACTTTCAGGATAATAATGATGCTTTTAAGTTGTGGAACAACATGGATCAAGAAACAGACGTACAAAAAAAATATGGGGGAAAAAGCAATACTATAAATTCAAATTCATTGATCTTTTCAGAAAACAATTAATTGTTGGTTTGTATGCATTGTTTTATTAGCATGTACACCATTTGCATATTTTGAGTACATATGTGATTTATGTTGTTATTTATTTATTTTTGTATTTATTAATTGATTACTCACTAATCCATCGCAGGGCACACACTACGGGCAATTTAGGAACGCCAATTAGCCTAAGCTGCAAGTCTTTGGACTGTGTAAAGAAACCAGAGTACCCAGAGGAAACCCACTAAGCACAGGGAGAACATGAAAACTCCATGCACGCAGAGACGAGAATCGAACCCGAACCCTGGAGGTGCAAGGCAACAGTGCTAACCACTACACCACCATGCTGCCTTATTAATTAATTAAGCTTGGCATAAGATATAGTACTTTTTATAGTCAAAGAATAGTTTTGATTATGTGCTGGTTTTACAGCCTACAGTCTCAGAAGCATTTTGCTTGCAAAGCTGGTAAAAATTATTAATCAAAATTTTGCAAGAGCTACTGTATCGCAAAAGATAGATGGTAAAATTCAGCTATGAGAAAAAAAATTAAACATACAACTATGTAAGTAAATAAGTAAATAAATCAATAGATCAATAAATAATCAATCAACTGGTTCAAAGCTTGCAGTAACATCCATCTCAGGTGACCCAATTAAAAGTGGACTGTTAAGAGCAGAAGAGCCTCTTGGGTATTTGATCATTTATACCCGTGTTTCTCTCTAGGGATCTTAGAACAAAGTCCAGTGGGGTGCATGTTTTTTTTTTCCTTGTGTTATAATAGTGTACAGAACAAACTACAATTCCAATTCCAATTGTCAGTTGAATTCAATGTATAAGTTTAATTCAAACATAAAAAAGTAATCTGTTCTCTTAATGTGATATTTATTTTCTTAATCAAGTGTTTTATTTTTACTGTAATATAAGTATTTATTTATTTATTTTTAATAGCATTTAATTACAATAAGACCTGGCTTTCTTTAAGTTATTATAACCCATCCTTGCTTTTTACCTTAAATCAGTAGTAATTTTTAATATTCATAAAATGTTTCTTAATATTAATAAATTATTAATAAATTCATTAGAAATACACTATTGTGGGAACAATTTACTAAAAACATAAATTCATAAACACCAAAATTATTACCTGATCATGTTAATATACGTCTGATGGTGTTGACATCTATATATAAAACAAGAAATTCTGTATGTTTGTTTGGGCAGTGGGCAGTGGTCGGCGGGCGGTGTGTGGCTGAAGGGTGGTGGTGTTTGTGCAGGTAGTCACATGTATGTACATGGGCAGAGCCACGAGTAACCTCTAGTAAGTTATAAGAAAAGAGATCTTTAAAAGATATCAAAGGTTTTACAGATACGAAACTATCACATTGTTATTGTAAGCATTTATGCAGTGTTAAGTATTTTGGAATCAATTTTCACATCTTAAAAACATTTGTATGTACAAAAAATGTTAAGCATCAAAAAGAGCATCAAACACTTTTAGATTTCCAGCTTTCATATTTTTAAAATCCCTGAATTGTGATTTAGGCGGCACGATGGCTTAGTGGTTAGCACTGTCACCTTGCACCTCCATGGTCCATGCTCTATTTCTTCCTCGGGTCCGTGTGCATGGAGTTGGCATGTTTTCCCTATGCTTGGTGGGATACTCCGGGTACTCCTGTTTCCTCCCACACTTTAAAGACTTGCAGATTAGGCTAATTGGCATCCCCAAATTGCCTATAGTGTGTGAATAACTTCTGTGTATGTGTGTTTACTTTTAAAGCATTGAATCATGCATTAAACAAAACAATAAATACATTTTAACGGGAAATTAACATGCGGCAGGTGGCTTAGTGGTCTCCTTCAGGGACCTCCAGTCTAAAGACAAATTACACCAAACAAAAATGAATCATGGCATAGTTTATTATTAAGTATTTGCATCCCTTTGATTTTTTTTAAATAATATTTTCTTTTCAAAAACTATGTAATCAGATTACTTACAATTAAGTAAAATTTGTCAATTATTAAAACGATTTTATTTAATCAGTTAAAAAAAAGTATGAAATTAGTTAAAATGTCTGCAGAACAAGATCCAATTAATTAAATTGTATGAGACTGATTTACATACAATCTTTCAAATGGAATCGTTTATAAGCGGAAACGAAGCTGTTCCACACTCCAATCGGTAGAAGGCGATAGCAGCAGCAGGTAAAGCAACACTTTCATTAAAATTTTGCACTGGAGCAAGCTGGATTGTGACCTTGTCTTAAGGTAAGTTCTATATCTGTAGTCATCCATCATAATTTCTTGGTTTCTGCATATGTAAATATATTTTAGCGTTGTAGATCTCGTATTACACTAATATCAATGCAATGACTATACATTTTTTTGTTTTGTCCACTGGCTAGCTAGCTTGCACATGGCCCTAATAAATATAAGCCAACTTAGCCACTTGGAATTTTTCTCATTGTCCAAAATTTGATTTATTACTAATTAAAATATATAGGGATGTTTTTTTTTTTTTTCGTATTAATATTTACATCCCTATTTTCTGACTTAAATGTCTTGTAGCTGTGTTCAAGAGACCCTTAACATATTAGCCGGGGGTCAAAATTAATAGTCGACAATGGCCAAATGTGTGTGAGTGTGTGTGTGTGCACGCGCACGTCTTATGGCTTTCAAATATATGAATATCGTTGTGGCTGGTATTGACAACTCATTGTTTTTATTTATCCTCCAGGACTGTGAAAATTCAAAGGCTGAGCCTGGAATTGCACAGACGACCGCGGGCATCTGTGTCATTCGGGCAGTGGATGCTGGACCTGAAGTTTAACCTACAGATGTTGGCGTGATACTTGAGGGTTTGGAGTTCTGCAAAGACTTCACACATGGATGTGATGTGTTTTGGACTCATTTATTCATTTCACCTGCATTACCCTAAGGAACTGGTGCACATTTGAAGTGATTCGGAAAATCCTGGTGGAACAAGAGAGTATCAAACTCCAAAAGTCCAAGCACTGAAATTTAAGATGCTATTGTGATTAATTAACAGACATTTCCTTTTTTTTTTCAATGCAATTGGTTTGACTTGTTCTGTGCTTAGTATTGTTTAAGTTAACTTTTGAACTTTAATGCTTGAAAGTTGAATTTAGTTATTGGTCA
This sequence comes from Clarias macrocephalus, assembly GCA_011419295.1. Classification (NCBI taxonomy): domain Eukaryota; kingdom Metazoa; phylum Chordata; class Actinopteri; order Siluriformes; family Clariidae; genus Clarias; species Clarias macrocephalus. The sequence continues at coordinate 12,744 of JAAGKR010003455.1, forward strand.
TTTTAGCTATTTACTATTTGCTGTGGAATGTTCATTCTATACCAAAATCTCGCAATTAAACATGAATAGAAAAGTGTAAGTGCAAAGACACCACTGAGCCTTATGGCTCTGAATGTTATTGTAATGGAAGCAGTGCTATTAGCAGGTTTACCTGTTTTCTACCTTAAATTCCACATTTTTTTATTGAGGAACTGTATATCTCTAGCACTGGATAGTATGTTTTGCTATCATTTTTTTTCCATCCGGTTTTTGGTTGTTATACTTAAAATATGCCTTGACACATGAAATGTATGAAATGAATAAAATATGAAACAAGGTGGTCTGTTGTTTTTGCATTGCAACTTGTATATTGGAATTTAGAAGGAGAAAAAAAAAAAATATATATATATTAATGTTAATAAATTAATATATTTTCATAAAGTATTAACAATAATCTAAATGCAATTCAATTAAGTTGGGTTTATTTTTTAATAATATAGAATTCTCTTCATTATGAATTTAAACAATTTGGATTTATTGGTCCGATATACATAAATCTCATTCTTGCAAATTTCATTTACATATAACTTGCAAATAAGAATCACATAAAGTTTATTAGTTTGGTTATGCTATAAATATGTAATCCAAATGGATGGAAAATTTATATGCAATCAAAATGTGTAAATCTTAATTGTTAGGCCTAAATATTTTTTGAGTGTAGGCTGATTGGTGTTCCCAAATTCCCCATAGCATGTGAAATAAGCATGTGAGTGTATGCGTGTGACCTGCGATGGATTGGCAGATGAATTTCCTGATTGTTTTGATGTTTGATGATATTGACAAAATTTCTTGTTATGTTAGATAACTTATAAAATGTATGTGGGAGCCAGCATGTTTTTAACATAATTTGCTATATGCATATTTTATGTGCTTTTAAATTTTACAAAAAAAAAAAAAAAAATCTTCTGAGCATTTGAAAATGTTATAGAACAGAATTAACAACTGTTAATAAATTGACATACATTTATCTTAACATTTTTATTATAATTTATTTGCCTATTTGAAAATGTGAACCCTATTTCTGGACCAGGACTTTTTCAGGTCTAGTAGGGACACTTTATCAAATAAAATAAAAATATTTCAAAATGGGATTGATACAATTATTTTGTTATGATAAGTTGATTCAGCATATAAAATTAATCTTAATCAAAATATGATTTTTTTTTTTTTACAGAAAAACTAAATATTGTGGACATGTATTGTGCCAGTTCTCATGAATGTCTGTTATTCATTTATTTATTTTAAACCACATACACTGTAGGTGGTCTGTGTCCTGATCCACCAGAAGAATGCACAATGCCATGTAGAAGAAATGAGAATATTTTCTATTGTTTTAACATTATTTTTTGTAGCTGTTATTTGGTTATGACACCAAACCATAAATAAAGCACTCTTTATAGCAATGGTGAACAGCGAAAAAACTAAACTGATTAAACCCTATGGTGGTTGATCTACCACAGCAGAAGGCCACATCATGTTCTGCTGAGGTCAATCACTTGCAAATGATAGAATCACAAACTGGCATCAACTCAAACTGCTTCGTGGCAACAGTTGTGACTACTGGTGGTGGCAGTATTGGATGTACGGAATTGACATACACTGTGTGCTTTAATTTCTTTTTAAGTATTTTTTTGAATGCCGTTTAATTTAACTTAGAATTTTCAGCATGAATGCTTGCTTGACAAAAAAGCAGCAATTATGTGATGAAATCACATGAACAAAAATCTCAAAGAAACAGCATGGAATCTGTGTGATTGGCGAAATTAAGGATGTCTGGCACTTCTTATGATTGGGCGAACCATCTCCTCCGAGTTCTTATGGCAGACAGGTATCTCTCACACACTCCTGGGGGACCAGAAGTTTTGCCATGGAATACACAGTAACCTTTTCTTCTTCGGTGGCAGGGTCACAAAATCAGTCTCTGTTTATATATATATATATATATATGCAGTATATGTGCTGTGCTGGTAGTGCATGCTCAGATGTATCAGATATAGACCAATGAAATCCCGTACATCAGCTATGGCAACAACAGTCCTGTCAGCCTCACTAAATATAACAAATCTTAAAAGATCCAAACACTGATCAGCCTCATACTCGGTTTCAAACTATACAAATTTAATTTGCCAATTCATGCTCATTCCTTGCACTGATTTATTATTATTTTTTTTTTGTTGCTGTCATAATCAAAATCAAGGTCTCACACCATCAACTAGCTGTTTATTCAACATTTACATTTTTCTTTAATGTCTCTTTAAGTGCTCTATACAAAACAAAGCAATACTTATTACAATACTTTTGTTTTATATTTATATAATGCTTATGTAAATTATCCATGCACACTTCTTAAGATGGGGAAAAGGTTTTTGCTTAACTTGCTTATTATATTCCTATAAGGAAACAGAATGTGATATTTTAGCCAAAGTGAGGCAGAGAACTAAGCTGAAGCGGATTGACAAAGCTTAAATGGCACATCTGATAGAGGCTGGTGAACAAGATGAAAGCAAATGTGAGTTGTTTAAGTTTTTTTAAGGCAAAATGAATATTGATGGTCTTGGCTTTTAACTCACAACAGACATAGACTTTGCAAGAGAAAATCTCCCTCTGAAATCTATAGCCTTTGTATTCATATACAGTAACATACAGTCAGGTCTTTAAACTTTCCAACAGTAACACAATAAAAAAAAAAAAAAGTGACCTCTGTGTTTTTGTTAAACCCATTAAATTAAATATGAAAATCTACACTTCACACCCATCGTGGTTGTTTCATTTTAAATCCATTGTAGTTGTGTACAGAGTCAAAATTATATAAAAAAGTGGATCAAATGCTAATACCCAACTGTATTTACCTACAACAAATCTAAAAGAGATGAGATTGCATTCTTCTTCATTTTTTCTTCTTCTGCTTAATGCAATCTCTAAAGAACCAGTTATTGTGTACAAAGGCTTGTTTTTGATTGATTTTATGCCTATAGCTACTCTCAAAATGCATAAAAAAATATTTTGTTGAAGTGTGCTCACAGACTCTCCTCTCTTCTATCCATTAATCTCCAGTAATGCCCCCTGATTAAAGTCAAATGGTCCTTAGTATATCTGAAATAAATCTCTAGACATGAAGCTCCTGTCTTTTAGACATGTTCTACAAATATTATATGCACAGCTTTGGTACTGGAAGACTGCTATTAATATGTCTTCATTAGTTTGAAAATAGACATAAAACATAAACAGAAAAAAAAACAGAAAAAGAACACAAAGTACTTCAATAACATTATGATAACATTAAATAACTGAACAACATTAAAAAGTCTTTATAATGGTGTTATTTTGGTCTTTCTTTTGGTTGGAAGCATGTTCTTGTAGTGTCATTAGCAGAGCAGAAGTAAATTCCATAATTGGGGTGCTATTTAGCCTTTTTAGCTCTTAAAATCTTTCTTTCTTTTTTTCTTTCTTTCTTTCTTTCTTTCTTTCTTTCTTTCTTTTGTTCCTTCCTTCTTTCCTCCCTCCCTCACTTCATTTCGTCCTTTCTAGGACTATGGGATGTAGTGGAATGTGACTCAGTGTCAAGGCCCCTTAACAGTTACAGTATGTTAATTTTAGAAATATAATAGTATATAAAAATGTGGACATATGTAAAGAATTAGTTTCATAATTTCATTCAATTACTAATTTAATTAATGGCCTCCTCAGTAAAGCAACAGAAAGGTGTTTGGCCTAGTATCCAGAGGTCATGATTTTGCATCCCAACAGTGGCCTAGCAATATTAGCCATGTTCACTGGGTAAGAGGGTGACATAATCCCTCCATATCAGTCAAAGTGACACCAGCAAATCATTGCCGCCAGAGAGCTCATGCATTTGGGGGGGGTGGGGGGGGTGTAGTGTGTTCCCTTGAGTGTGTGATTCAGCATGTTCAGCAGTTCAAGAAAGTGCGGTTGGCTGGCTCTATGCATTTCAGTGGAAGCATGTGAGAGCCTTCACCCTCCTAAGCTGGTAGCTGAAGAATCATGGGAAAGCTGGCTGGATGGGAATTGGCAAGTGTTACATTAGAGATAAAATATAGAAACATTTATATTATTATTATTATTATTATTATTATTATTATTATTATTATTATTATTATTAAGATGGAGACTTTGATTAAATATGATTGTAATTAAGTTGCTCCAGAAAATAAAGGGAAGAAAGTAATTCAATTTGATTTTCTTTAAGTGATCTTCAGGAAACCTGGCTAATACAATTACCAGTAAAAGGTGACCTTCGAAGAATTCCATGCTACTTCGAAGAATTCCATACTACTATTCTACCGGGCTCGTTTCACGTTTTTAAACATGTATAGACTTTTCATCATTTAGAATGATTAAAACACAGTGAGGAACTACATTAATTTCTCCATATAATTCCCTGCTACATTAATGCATTTCACTGGTGTTTGGATACTCTCAAGGTACAAAGTTTTCTTAGAGTGCGCCGGAGCCTTGATTGGACTATCTGCTTCACACCTGAAAAGCTGGCCTCCCAGGAACTCCTTTAATGGACCAAACGTGTGTAAATGCCTTGGAGCAAAATTAGGACTATACAATATATATTTTTTCCTGTAATGTAAAAATGGTGTTCATGAAGATTGTGTACAGTTTCCACAGATTGATTTGTCTCCTCCAACAAGTGTCCATTAATTAAATCCATAAATTTTCAAGAATCTAGTGTCCATTAATTAAATCCATAAATTTTCAAGAATCTGCAGTGGGCAATGAGTCACCTTGGGCAGGATTGTTATTCACAGATATACAGTCTTCTTTAAAACATTTGCGCCATTCAAATGTTTTACTGGAACAACTGAAAGTACCTCCTTAAATGTTTGGTGACATTGTCTTGGTATTGGTGACACATTTGCTTTTAGCCTCCATGCACAGTGAGGAAAGAATACCATCTGATACACAGAGCAAAATGCAATGGGACTTTTGAACTGTTTTTCTATCAGTGGCCCAGTCGTTTGTAAAGGACAGTTGCATAACAATTTTTCTTCAATACCTAAACACCTAAACATGCCTGCCAGAAGGCTGAAACTGTAATATGGTTTGGCCTTTCAAAGAACATGTCATAGCTGACAAATAAATGGTTGCAGTGAGACAAAATCAAGTTTTGTCAAGTTCTGTCATTCTCCAGACTTGAGCTTAATTGAAAATTGGTGGTCTCAATTGAAGAGTTCACAAGAAAAACCCTTAGAATCTCAATGATTCAATGAGTCAGAAGTGTTTTGCATATAAGAGTGGTCCCCGATCCCTCCCCAAGGCTCCTCCAGCCTTTTTAGACTCTAGACTCTAAGGCATGACTAATGGCTGTTATTCTTACCAAGGGAGGCACAACAAAATATTTAAATTTGGAGAAAGGGTAGTTGTAGTGGGCAAGAATAGAGGTTTAATTAATGATGTATTATTATTATTAGTGTAGTAGTAGTAGTAGTAGCAGAAGTAGAAGTAGTAGTCTTTATTTGAAACATGCAAATATGTTGCTCTGGAGAAAATTATGGTTATTTATTAATTAATTAATTAATTTATTTATTTATTTTACTTTTCTTGGATAGGCTAGAGGCTTTCTGTGACCCTATATACTGTAGGATATGCAGTATAGAAGGTGAGTGAATGAAAAAGTGTTTTTTTTTTTTTTTTTTACTTTTATTCCTAACCTTTTTTTTAGGTAAGGTTTGGACATTTGGAACAGCAAGACAATGAAAAACATAAAGTTTGTTCCTGCTGTTGGAGTTCGGTAAGGCAGGCATGGACTTATGTGATAAAGCACTGGCACCAACTATTGAAAAGGTATTGGTGCTGATGACGCGTATCCTTAAAATTCTTAAAAGGTATTTCTAATTGTACACTTTGCTATAGTCTAAAACCACTTATACACATAATTATTTAGGTAGGTTAGCTGTATTCTGTGGATTAACTGTGGATCACATTCAGCCACCGTTACCATTTTCCACTCCACACTGATCACATCATGTACGTTAATCCATCTAGCATCCTCTGAAGTCCAATGTTGGACCATGGAAGCCTGTGGTAAACATTTAATTTATTCCCATTTGTATGACCATGGTAGGACCACTGGTCAATATGCATACACATGCACACAGAATGGCAATTTGGGAAAGCTAATTAACCTAATTTGCATGTCTTTGGATTGTGGGAACAAACCAGAGCACCTGGAGGAAACCCACTAAGCACAGGGAGAACATGCAAACTCCATGCTCACAGTCCTGATGCAGGAAACGAACCCAAGTCCTTTAGGTACAAGGCGGCAATGCTAATCACTAAGCCACTGAACCACAACATGTATTTGACCATAAAATGTGGAATGACTAAATACTGTCACCCCATGCACTGTAGGTTCACCCTCCACATTAGCTAGTACACCACCTTAGATATATTCTTAGATATATTACCTGTTTGTCACTTGTACTGTAGTTAATTATACACTGATCAGCCATAACATTATCACCACTGAAAGGTGAACTGTACAACATAATTTCAATATCATGGGCATCCAAGGTCACCTATGCCCGCAGGAACCAAAGGTCAGACTGTCTGTTCAAATCACAAAATGATAATGCAGCATAAACTGCAGAAAAATCAATGCTGTCCATGATAGAAAGACACCAGGTCACTCAATGCACCACACCCCGCAGAAAGCCCAAGGCCACTGACCCGGCCTCCAAACTCCTAAGGTTCTAATACAGATGAGTACACATATGATGTCCCAGATAAACAAGTGCAATCCATGGATGCCCTGCAACCCACAGTATCCAATAGATCCACTTTTGCTGAATGATTCTAGCAAATATATGTCAATCAAGGATCTTTAGAGTAGCTGAGAAGTTATAAAGGGCTTTACCATATTCAGTTGAGAAACAGCAAATAAATTCCCTTGAAGACCTTTAATATCAAAATGGACCAGAATTTCTACCAACTTCAAACATCAAATGCCTTGAAGTGCTGTATAGAAACTTCAAAAAGGGCCACAGTTTCCACCAAGTAGAAATGACAAATATATTTGGAGTCCTTTATGACAACTTAAAAACGGACCAGAGTTACTACCAATCAGTGGTAAACATTTGTGGTAAACATGGCAGCTCACACTGCGTGTCCTGGCAGGCAGCATGTATAAATCTACACACCTGATATCTGACTGCTTCACCATTACTCCTATAGGGATAGTACTATTACACATTGTAATTTTTGTTGTTGTTGTTGTTGTTGTTGTTGTTGTTGTTGTTCTTTTCATTTTTTTATTTTTTATTTTTTTACTTTTTAAGTCTTGGAGGGCCAGTGTCCAACGCAGTTTGTTATTCACCAACATTTATTAAACCTGGCAATTAACAGTTGAATCAGCTGTGTTTGTGCACACCTTTTTTTTCTTTTTTTTTTTTTGAAGTTCAAATGTTTTGTGTTCGGGGAATTTTTTTTTTTTTTTTTTGGCAAAACAGTGGTAGGTGGATTTACTGTGTACTGTTTTGCAAAATAATGCAAAAAATACTCTATCATAACCAAAACAATTTGAAGAAAATATTTTGCCATTTGTGCCTTTTAACACCCTCATGGGTAAAAAAAAAAAAAAAACATGCACAAAATGAATATGCCCTATTGTTTATTTATTTATTTATTTATTTATTTATTTATTTATTTATTTATTTTAGGTATTGGATTTCTTTTGCAAAACATTTTTTTTCTCAAACCACCTGATTGGATTTATATGATTTTGGCAGTGAAATGAAAAATAAATATATATATTTTATTTTATTTATTTATTTTAATTTTTTTGCAGTTTTGAAGAAAAGTTTTCTTCTACCTTCTTCTAATTTTGAGTTTCACCTCAGCAGTTAATGGCAGCAAATTATCATAGTGCAGGTATATGCCATGTAAGGTCCATTCATGCATTAACTATTGCATATATGCCAGTGATCTCAAAGGTTTATAATATATTTTAAAAATCCTGATAATGAACAGGATGGAGTGAACTGAAACAGACATAGCAAATGCAGCTGCGTCCGTATGCAGTTCATGCAGCTCATTTATCTTGTACGCAAAGTACTTGTGCAATTTTTTTTTTTTTTTTTTTTTTTTGTGTGTGTGTGTGTATTGTAGTATTACTTAAGTGTGGGAGCCTCAACATAACATTAACGTAACATATGTCATGACTAACAAATGCAACAAAATGTTCCACTATAGTATCCACCATAGAGTTGTTAAGTATATAATAGTGTGGATACAGGATAATGTCAACATGTCCCCAAAATGCTCTGAAATATTACAGCCACTCCGTGTAATTGCTTGCCTAAAAGAAAGTAATTAATATGCAGCTTATAAAAGAGTCAAAGAGACTGTCAAAGAGAATATTATAGACAGCTTTATTTGACAGAGAAAATAATAAAATAATAATAATAATAAATAAATAAATAAGAATACAATTTTAGTAAATAAATAAATAAAAAAAAACTCAAAATATGTTGTTTACTGAGTTTTGCTGAGTTTTGTGGACAAAAATGGCATCCAAATTGTGGAATGACCAAAAAGCTATGCAAAAATAATTCATAGTCTGGTATTAATGATGAAAGAAAAGATTTTATCAATCTGAGCACCCAGTGATTTATTAAGAAAATGACATTTATATTTCTAAATATGTACATTACTTTATGATGCATAAACAGTGGGCCATTTTTGTGTGTATTTGTTTGTTTGTTTGTTGTATGTAAGAGAAGTATAAGTAATCAAGTGAAGTTTGATTACTTTTGGTAAATCTGGCAACCGTTATAGTCGCAATATGCACAAAAAAATCACAAGTGAATGCCTATCCATCTTGGCTGTCCACCTCATATGGCTCTTACCATGTCTAAACAGGACTCTAGTTCATGCAGACTATTCAATTTCAACCCACTCTCTCTCATCACACTAAGTGTCTGTGGGCTGTTATAAACAACACTGCTGAGCAAGGCACATTTTAACTGCCAGTGGTCTGTGCTGGTTCAAAAGTGCACAGTAGGTGCTTCATGCTTGCCCGCATTCATAGATTTTTATGACAGAAGAAAAGGCAATAATTCATGAGATGTGCTACAGATGCAAACCATTCTGAATGAAAAGGGATCATTGAATTTACCCTTCCAACAACTGATGATGACAATGTAAGGACTCATGCCAAACCCCACTGAGCTTAATAAGGATGTCAGAAGCATATTTACGCACGAGTACACCAACAGTAATGCAGTAGGCAAGTGCATATTTACATACAATCTGCATTCACATGCTTACTTGTAAGCATGGCGTTATTGTGCCTATTAACACAAACACTTATACTTGGCATCAAGATAAAATTCATAGTCATTCTTAATATGGTGGTACTGGGTCTAGCATTAAAAAGCAGCTCAGTTTTTAAAAACAAGGCACTAAGCTAGATAGTGAGAGGTTATGCACGTTACGGGCAAGCCTCTTTTTTATCATTTCTTTAGAATGAGAGATATCAGTTTGAACTCAGGCCAAGAGGCAATGTAGCTGATAGATTGCATATTAACATTAAAAGAGTCTAATTAGCCAACATGCAACTTGCAAAGATTAGCAAAAAACAAGCAAGCAAACAGTAGCCCCCCCCCCTCTCCCCCATTACAGTTTGTTTACTTTTGCATACAGTTGAGCTGTCATCTCTGTTTCATGCTCTTCAACAGCCTATTCAGGCTTTTTCTACTTATAAAAAAAAAAAAAAAAAGAAAGCTAGAAAACAACACCAGATCTTCTGGATCATTGCACATTTGCCTCCTTTGTTATAACCATGGTGTATAATTGTTTCTAGGATTGTGATGACAGTGTTTGTATCGTAAAAGAAATCTTTACATATGGATTATGCACGTTTGTTTCCTGTTAAATATTATGCCAACTTCTTCTTCTACATCACTTTCTTTTAATTTTGCCAGATTTTTTTTTCTTAATGTTCAAATACTTAAAAATTCGGATAAAGTTATTGAAGCTAGAGGTATAAGAAATAAAATACATTGTTCAAGCCAAAACATTCAGTTGTATCATTTGCTCCTCTTTGAAATTATTATTATTATTATTATTATTATTATTATTATTATTATTATTATTGTTGTTGTTGTTGTTGTTGTTGTGTTTGTTTTTTAAATATTAATAATATTATCATCAATAATAATAATAATAATAATAATAATAATAATAATAATAATAATAATATTGTTGTTGTTGTTGTTGTTAATTTATTAATTTATTTTATATGTGTTGTTTTTGTTGTTGTTGCTATTTGTGAAATTGAACAGTATGAACTTAGCTTTTCTAAGCATATACTATAGAGTAATCACCAGCTATCATAATCTGCATCTGTTTCACACTGGTTCATTCCTTAAGTTAGATGCTTTTTATGCTTGAATGATTCATAGCATGGCATTCACCGTGTAGCTTAACAAACAAAGAAATTCCTCTGAAACTGGTTAGGTACAGGAACTGGACTGAAAATGAGAATCAAAACTGAGCCAAAAGTCCTCCAGGAAACCTGGAGAACTATTTCTCAAGACTTCATACAAAAATACAAGAAATTCTGGATCTTTGAAAGAAAAATATGAAGAAATGAGTGGTGGCTCAAAACTTCTGTACAGTACTGTATAACAAAGTAAATAATCCACCTCATTCACATTCATTACATCTGTAATTGTATTTCACATACATATTTTCAGTGATTGCAAATTTATGAGTAAAGTTTAAAATATGAAATTGAATTTTTTTGTAATCACATGCCATGACCGAGTTCTAGGCTAGAAAGAAATCAGTACAAATCTCACTTCTTCCTAGCATTCTATAAACTCTAGAACAGATAGAGTCTAAATAATTACCTTTAAGAAATTTTAATCAGAAATAATTTGATGTGGGTATCCAAAAGGTTAAACCATATATTAATGTCTTGTTTATGTCTAAAGACCTGCTAAGTTTAATGCATGGAGTGGATCTTGGGTGGAAATTAATAATAAGAAGAAAAGCATCCTAGGTAATTAATCAATTACTCTGTTCTGGAATTCATATGTGAATTCCAAAGAAGCCTCATGCTCTTAAGGATGTACAATACCATCTTTCACTGCCTGCTTAAACCTAGATGCTCTTCCTATCATCTAGTCTACTTATGCCTAGAATGAAATCAGACATGGTGCTATGCCTTGAATTACCAAATATAGCAACCGAGAAGTTGATTATGCTATTTAGCAGTCTCCTTATACATCACTAAGGTCCTTTGGATCGTTGCAGGATTTAAATACAAATGTTATGGTAAATAAGCCACAGCAGCACAGGAATGTCAGAACAAAGTACTCTGGATAAACCACACAAAGTACCTGTTAAAGAACCAGGAATTACTGGAAAGTTTTGAAGAGAAAAGTAAACTGATGTCTGAAAAATGTCAGTGTTAATGTGTACAGTAGCTATGAAAGATTCAGGATAAACAAAATACATGAGAAAAGAAGACATAGAAGGGAAGATATTTGTCGATTTGTTAAAGGAATATCAATGTCTGTATTGTTTTTTTATTTTTTTATTAGGGGGCTGGTTTAAATTCAATATAGAGTAGCTGTAAAAATTAACATTAATTCCCAATAATTGATGAGAGGAAATGTCATTGTCCAAGTTTAGAATGGACAGATATTATCTTTTCCTGACTTTTTTATCTGACACAAACCATCACTTCAGTTTTCTATTAGCCTCTACCCATGCTACCCATGCTGCTCTTTTCAAATATAAGCTGAAATGACCCAAATGCAAACAATGATGCATTGTATGCATATTCCTTTAGCCAACATAAAAATAAGAAGGGGTGATTTGCCTCAGGCTTTACCCAAGTGATTAAAAAAAAATACATTTATTTATCTATATTTATCTATATACGTAATCATCTGCTATCCTAATGCAGTCATCCCCAAGTTTCACTTGTGTTTGGATACTAACAAGTAGTTTTCTCAGTATGCCAGAGCCACGATTGGACGGCCTGCCTAACGTCTGAAATGCTGGCCTCCATGGAACTCCTTTAATAACCCAAAATGTGTAAATGACTTGGAGCAAGGTCACAACTGTACAGATGTGGCCATAACTCACAGCCAAGTTAGTTTAATGCCCAAGGGGTGTTAATGAATGATTGTATGTACAATTCCCACAGATAGATGTGCCTGCTTGTGGCAAACAATGGCTTGGAACCATGTCCAGGGTGTACCCTGCCTAGTGCCCCATTGAGAGTACTCTGGGATCAGGATTAGCAGTATAGAGCTTGAGTGAGTTAGTTAATAAGAGTTTATTGTATTTCAATACTTGCCTTCTTGTCAGTTAAGAATAATCACTTTTTTTTTTATTCCTGCATATTTTTATTCCTGACGATTATTATAAAAACCCACTCTCAGATTATTAATCATTTTTTGATTAATCAAGAAAAATCCAGCAAACCCGGAGGCATGAATTTACAAAATCTGAAAGGGACCAATAAGAAAATCAACTTCGGGAACTTTTTCTGCATGAATATTAACAATCTTTTGGAATAATATTTTCAGAGGATGTTGAAATGACCAACTGTTTATTCTATTTATGGTGGGAAACCATATCAACAGAATAAATACCAGCTAATGACCTAATGAATATCTTCTTGGTGGTTAATTCAGATAATTGCTAAATTGAGGATGGATGGTCTTCCAACATTTACACGTAGAGACCAGAGTTCAGATGATTTCCATAATACAGTAACATGTCATTTAATTTATGTTAATTCGATTTATGAAGGGAGCAGTAGAGGTTCACAGGCAAAGCTTGAAGCTTGAGAGTTTAAATCCCAGGACTGCTAAGCTGCCAGTGTTGGGTACTTGAGTCAGGCGTTAAACTCTCAACTGCTTCAGGGCTTCTGTGCCATGGCTGACCCTTTGTTCTAAGCTCAACTTCTTTCCAAGCTCTGACTGATATCAGAATAAAAATAAAATAAAAAGTTAAGTTGTGCAAATGCATTAATATAACATGTAAAACTTTGTCAATTATTTAAGTAATTGATGAAGAAAACATTATAATGGGCTTGTTCTTTATCAAGTTCACATTAAAAAAATACTTATCAATACTATTTCATCTAACATTAATTGTCAGTTTTATATATGACCATTATTAATGAAGGGGACATTAAATTGTACAAAATTTGTAATGAGTGAGAAAGTGAAACTGGGAATGAGACATTTGTGGTGTGCTTACTGATTTTGGTGCTAAATAGATGGTTACTGTGTCATTTTATTATTACCTGTGATAGCTGTCTGCTACTCTCACTGCTAGTCACAGAACGTCACTGAGTGTGCAGTTTTCAAAAATATCAAACATAATGTTTACCATCATTTTTTTTTCACTAAAACCAAAACAGCAAAAGCTTCTTTCCTCACTTGCCATTTACAGAAAAGCTCAATATTATATTAATGAGAAACCCAACATAGAGTATTGAAATAATGCCGCTGTATACTCTGGTTACTCTGAGTTATGGCAAAGAGTAATCTATAAGATGGCAAGCGCAATGTCCGTGACTGACGCCTGAGTGGCATAAAAGTTAAAGGTTTGGAACTTGATATGACAGACTAAAGGACTCAAGCACTGCTGTATTTCTCTCTTCAGGTAGAGATGAAAGCAAAGGTAAATCCACCCTGGCACCATGATCAGTGGGTAGTCAAACATAAGTGTAAGGAATGTACAAAAACATTAACTAATTTGAAAATACAGTAGGTCAACATGTAGTAGTCGAAGCTAAAACGTCATTACATAATAAAACTTTTCACCCCCAAAGATCTCATGGTAAATGTAAAGATTAACATGCAAGTCATTCTGGGTGAATGTTTTCCTTTAAGGCCTGCTTACTAAGCTTATGGTTGATAGGACAAGCTACACTGAATAAAAGAACACTGAATAGAACCTAACCAAATTGCTTATTGTAACAACTTCGTTAATTCCTTAATTGAAAATTATCAGTAAAGCCATTAAGAAACATTCTGAGAAAAAGATTTACTTAATAATAAAGGTTAATTAACAGATAAGAACCCTCTTAACTCTCTTACACAGTACAATGATTTGACAATTGTTCCAGTCACCAAAATAGGTTTTGTTTACTACACTTACAGTGCATCGGTTTTTCATTCATCTTATTAGAAATTATTAGCAGTAATGCATTCCTCTTGCTTTTTCCCATCCAATAATATCCCTAATATTACCCCTAAGTCCTAATCTTTATATTTTTAATCTATTATTTGAACTCATGCCAACATCACGAGTGTATCCATCGAACATCCATGTTGCAATAGCTCGATCAATAAGTCACTTATCATCTATACTGCTTTATCCTGTATACAGGGTGGGGGGCATGGATCCTATCCCAGAAGACGTATGGCACGAGGCAGGGTATATCCGGGACTGGGTGCCAATCAACTGAAGCACATACACATACTTATTCTCACACATTATGTGGAAAAACAATTAGCCCAATCTGAATGTCTTTGGACTATGGGAGGAAACAGAGGAAACCCTCCAAGCACGGGGGGATCATGCAAACTCCATGCACACAGATGCGGAAAACGAACCTGGACCCTCAACGTGCAAGGCGACAGTGCTGACCACTAAGCCACTGTGCCACCTTGTAATAGCTTACATTGTAAATTACCTGTGCCTATTTATGACATACAGTAATTGCAGGCATACAATATTCAATGCATATAACAGACCTGTAGACAAGGCCTAGATATGAATTTAGATATCACAATCATAATAGTTTAAAAACACTTCTCAACCCTTTTTCTACCAAGCTACCGTACCACACAGCTCTATTCAGAATCATGAGCTAGGATAGGACAATGAGAATTGTGCAATATGGAATTTCCCCCATGTCATTTTGTAAAGATCACATCAGCATTTCATCAGCAGGGGCCAATCTGCAGGCTGTGAGCTGCCTGCGATTGATTACTGGACTGCAGCAAACATATCAATGAGAAGAGATATGCCCTTGCCTTGGCAGTGCTTTGCCTCCAGATTAATACCTCATGTCAATCTCTGATATAGATCACCTATTCAGACTGAATAATCCAGGAAAGTAAATGCATCATTCCCTCTCTTCCTGCTGGTGTGTGTGTGTGTGTGTGTGTGTGTGTGTGTGTGTGTGTGTGTGTGTGTGTGTGTGTGTGTGTGTGTGTGTGTGTGTGTGTGTGTGTGTGTGTGTGTTTTCAGCGAGGATTTTGGATGTTTTTCCGTTTTTTGGTTGCTAAATGTACATTTTTGGAAATAATTAAGTAACACTGTATTATATAAGTGCATTAACATGCATTAAAGAACTACATTATAGTTTATTATACATCAATTGGACTGGAAGCTGGGGAATGTATATTATGTATAAACTTTCAAGGCAGTCTGAAAAAACTTATTGGCAGTCACTAAACAACAGAAAATGTCAGATATACAGTATATGATAAAACAGACATATTTTAATGAAGCAAAGATGAAATCTTAATGTTTATTATTGTCTACTTTCTAACTTTGGTTTGGATGTCTGCTGAGAATGAATGTGTTGGCTAAGAATCCAGTTTAATAATCAAGGTTTGTTAAAAAGAAAAAGAAAATCTAGAAACTCAACTGCCCAAGTGATTTCCTCACACAAAGAATGTCACAAATTGCCTAAGATGTTAGATAGCTACCTTTCAAAATTTCTTTGAAGCTCTAGCACAAAGATGACCGCATACACACTTGGAAAAGCAGACAATGTTTAAAATTCTTTAAATCCCCTTATTAAAATAAATAAATTTTAAAAAGAACAGGTCATACAGTATAGCTAAAGGAAAAGGCACTGAGTGATTGAATCAGCAGTTATTTCTTCACCAATGTTAGCATGAACCAAGATCAGTTAAGTGAAAAGTACATTAATGAGTATTGTATTTTGTACTGTATATCGTCATTGTGCATTGCCCTTTACCCTACAGAAATTAATAAAAACTGATATAAAGCTGACAATCAAAATGAACCATAATAATGGTGTAATTCTTTGCAATCTTTCCATAAGTAGAAAGGTTTCAAATGCATTCCAGGCAGGGAAGCTTCTCACGGCATAACAATTAAATCTTTGCACATAGAGAGCTAACTATATTGTGAACCTGTGCTTGTAAAAGAGAACCATATTCAGTACAAAATCGGTCTAAAGGTGACCATGTTAATAGTTTCCCCAGCCTGGTACATATAAATTTGATATGCAGTGTAGCATGGAGACATTTACAGTACTGTGCAAATGTCTTGAGCCACCCCTCATTCCTTCATATTAAACTAAATTAAATTATGCAGATTAAACTGAAGAAAGTGAACCAAATGCTTTACTTTGAAAGTGCCTTCAGATGGAGTTTAAAAATTGAGGTTGCTTATGTAACAACTCCAGCAGCAAGCTCATTTCCCCTCTCATTTGTTCCAACCACTCGGCATTTGGCATCACTAGTATACTAGCTCATCTGCCCCTGTTTCTCATTGGTTCATGCCTTAAGATGGATGTTTTGAGATAGATGTTATGCTTGAATGATGTATAGTTGACTGTGTGGCAGTGGTGGCTCAGATGGTTAAGGCTGTGGGTTACTGGGGTACTGATCGGAAGGTCGGGGGTCGAGACACAGCACTGCCAAGCTGCCACTGTTGAGCCCTTGAGCAAGACTTTTAACTCTATCTGCTCTAGATTCACTGTATCATGGCCAGGGATCTTTAAATATACAGGCCCAATTTTATCTTATTTTATTTCATTGTATTTGCATTTTGTGTACATGAACACATCTGCAGACACAAGCAAGTACATGGAGAGTTGTGGATCATACCTTGACTCTTAAGGTGGAACATATTTGTAATGAGTTGCATTGCTGTTGTCCCTTTCCTTCTTTATTTATTTATTTATTTATTTACTTATTTATTTATTTATTTATTTATTTTAAAAAAACAGTAATCAAATTTCTATTATTATCATACAGACAATAATGTGGCATAGATGCTGTCGCCACAGACTCACCGCATGAGATGCACTGGTGTGGAGCTTCCATTGAACACTGAACTTTTTTTTTTCTTCATTTTTTTCTGTAAACACAACTAATCTCTCCCCAGGCTGTGCCCTCACACATTGTTGTCTATTTATAGTGCCCTTCTTGTGCTCCTCAGAGTAAAGACTAAGTTTGAAAAGTGTGTACCATCCCGGAAGAACAGCATGCAGTTGGGTGTGTCAGAAGCATCTGTTTCTTTTACAGGCTAAATACACTATTGTAATGAGAATGCGATTTATTCCAATATAAAGTATTTGTATACACTGCTACACATACACAACAGCTCCAAGTAACTGGTGCTATCCTTAATTAGTCAGATTTTTTTTTTTCCGTTGCTGCAAACACACCAGACATCTGATTGATTAAATCACCTAAATCTAACAAGTGTGTCATTAACCTTTAAGTGGATGCAAATGGGTTTTAGAGGATACATATTAATAACAGTTCTTAAGTTCTGATGCTAATTTGTATTTATTAGTTAAGGCTTTTTTGACACAACACTATTAATAAGGACATAATTCTCCAACCCTCAGTGTGTATTCATTCAACTTAATTTGGGTTTTGCCTTAGGCCTGCTTCAGATCCCCCCCCCCCCTTAAGAATATAAAGTTAGATTAAAAAAAAATGTATTTAAGTCATTTGATATATTTGACAAAAATAATTCGACATTTTAATGTTTAACAAAAGAATCCCCCATTTGGCAAAGTTTTACTAATGTGATTAAATACATTTATTAAAAGTCTGTAATATTCATATAATTAAAAATAATATCATTTTTAAACATAAATTAAGATGAGTATACATGTAGACTTCATTTTTATACTTACTTTCACTTTACATACCCATTGTGCTGTGGCATTGTTACAAGAACCTCATGCTACTGTATGTTGCAACGTTTTTTCTGTGTCAAGAATTTGCCAAGGTCTTGTATTGATGACAAGAGAGTTAAACCTTTTCCTGCACATTCCTCTTTAATAAGGTCTATGTGGACTCTTCAGACTACATGACCTTTTCCCATTAAGCTAAAGTCCAATCATTATTCTTACTACCAAATTGACCCCCCCCCCACACACACACATACACAAAAAAAGCCTCAGTAATTGTCCCAATACACACGTGTGTGTGTGTGTGTGTGTGTGTGTGTGTGTGTGTGTGTGTGTGTGTGTGTGTGTGTGTGTGTGTGTGTGTGTGTGTGTGTGTGTGTGTGGAAAATGCTCTTACTGTCACCAGTACACATGGCTCTACAGTGGTCTACAGTTCTGCACTTACCACAGTTTTTAATAATTGACAGTGTTGGTCAGTTTTTAACCCAATTTCAGTAATTTCAACAATATCCTTAATTGGATTTTTTTTTCTTGAGATATTACATTTTTACCCTTTTTAAACACAGAACATATGTTTTATACTTAAATCCATATAATGACTTTTGACTTGTGTATTTTATTATTTGCATTTGTTTATTATCATATCACACTATACTGGAATCCTTTTAACTATGTTTGTTTTAATGATATACTATTCGAAAATCAGTCTGCCTTATCGTTTCCACAATGTTATTGAGACTAACAGCATCTTTAAAAGTGGTGGTCGAGTTAGACACAGTGTATAACAATAGACACTGAGAAAAATACTTGCACTTGCATAATTTGACCCTGAATATGAATGTATTTACAGATATGTTACCATTTATGTGAAGTTGCCAGCTTTTAATATTGCCTTATCTCAAGGTTCTCAGCATACACAAAAACTAATATTTGGTTAATAGTTAATAATTAACCATGGAACACAGATCAGACATCATTCTTTAGCAAAAAATGTCAGTCATTGCTTTACCCATCTGTTTGCGATATCGAATGTGACAAAAAGTGACTATATAGTGGTTACTTAGTTTAATGTAATATTTGTTAATTTTCCTGTTTAATCAAGTTGTTAAGGGGAATTAATTACAACACAGACTTTGTTCAACCTTAATATGGTTTACATATGAATACTGCAAACCTCAGCAATATGTAAAGAAGCAGATCCTTCTTTTTACTCCGATGTTTATGTCTCATGAATTTATTAATTATTCCTTAAATTCCTTAACTGCTTAATTCATTCCTTAAATAATATGATTGTCCTTAATAATGTTTAATGGACTTTTTAGGTCTTAAACAGACATAGTTATTAAATCTCATGTGCAGTGAATACTTAAATTTGATAGCTCAGACGGTGTGCATTATTTTTGTATGATAGCACGGCAGACTAGGAATGTAATTCTGGCTGTTACATAAATGACAGGTTTATAATAATTGTTCTAATGTGTAACAGTTTCTATAGTAACAGCTCATACACAGGGACTATTATGGCAGATGCTGCACCTCGTAAAAAAAAAAGACTAATAATGAAGAAATTTTAAAGACATGTTGATGTTTAACAAAGTAAAAACTATATTTAAGAATGTGTTTTTTGTTAGGAGACATTTATTTGAAGGCATATGAGTTGTAAGCACATTGTAACAGAAACTGTGCTTTGCGAAGGGTATCGGCACAGGGAAATCTTCAGGACAATGGAAGTTATGCTTTCTGATTTCTCGTTAAAATGACAAGCTGCATTTTGTGTGTGTGTGTGTGTGTCTCTGAAAGAGAGAGAGTGAGAGAGGTGGAATGGGGCTGATGAGGGAATGACTGTTGCAGGTAAAAGAACAACATTCAATATTTTATTTCTTAGTAATTTAAACAATGTAATCATTGGCAAATAGCTGCGATATAAACAAAGTAATGCTGTTCATGCTGTTCAGTATTTATTCTGCAGAAAACATTATTTTCATATAACAGCACAGTCACTCTCATCTGTTTTTCCTTACCTAATGCACATTTTTTACAACTTTAAAATGTTCATTCATAAAAAAAAATAAATGAATAAATAAAAAAACATTTCGAAATAAGCTACTTATTATTACAATTACAAAAACTGCGTGGAGTTGGTTTGTTCCCATCTGGGTTTCCTCTGGGTACTTCAGTTTCCTCCCCCAGTCCAAAGGCATGCAGGATTAGCTAATTGATGCTTCCAGGTTTCCCGTAGTGTGTGAGTGAGTGAGTGAGTGAGTGAGTGAGTGAGTGAGTGTGTGAGTGAGTGTGTGTGCTTGTGTGCCCTGCAATGGATTGGCAGCCCATCCAGGGGGATCAAAATAAAAATATATTATACTCATTTATAAACAGGCCATTTTGGAGATTATTACAGCTGTCCTGGCCTGAGATTAAGGGTAAACATAATAGTTTACCTGTTTGTCATTGTTGTCATGGCAACGCTGACAGCGTGTGTTTCATCCTTAAAGTCAATGCAATTATTGTCTAACAGGCACCCATTCAAAATTAGCAAGTTATCTAACAGCTACAGTAACAGGCCTTCATGGTCTGTCCTGTGGACATGGAACAGAAAGACTCCAGTGTTTTCTGTCAGTGTACATCATGTCCCAATGCAGTAAGAATGTCATGATCCAAATATGCAAAGAAAGGGTCTGCTACTCTGTTTAGCGACCACACCTTTTTTGTGCCAAGATTTAGGCAGCTGATTGAATACAGACTGTGCCATTTCTCAGACTAGGCTGCTGTGCATTTTGACACTCTTTGTTTACATGTGCTCAATTTTGATTTTAAATGGAGATGAAAAATCCCAACGTTTCCAATGCCTTTAAGGTCAGTTTGTTTAATCAGTTTATTCAGACATCAAAACAAATACACTTTGCTCATTTTGTTTCTTTAGGAATAAAAATCAAAGAAGATTACCCCTAAAAAATAGAGAAAAAAAAAAAAACCTGTAAACTTTGTAGTTTTAAAAGTTGGAGCTTTTTAGGTTCACAAGAAACAATTTGCAGGTAAACAGTGCACTAAATTGGAATTAACTTTGAATCTTTCTGACACTTAAATGTAAGTTGCTTTAAAGGTAGAGTTGCTTTGGTTTAACCATCTGATTGCAATTGTAATTGTATTTTGTCTCAGACTGCTTTAGACAATCATATATGATGCCTCTAAGTTGCACTGTTTTAGACCATTTTAGACTATTTGGGATTCAACCCCAGAACAGTTAGCTGAGGCTATTCTAAATAGGAATATGTGGAGACATATCGAAAATCTTACAATATTTACCGGACTTCCATGATTTATTCTTTGCACATTTTGACTACATACAGTAGTATTGGTAGAAATGTATTTATTAATTACACTACTGTAACTGTTGGTCTGCAGCTTAATTCTAGTTCTGGCACTAGTGGAAGGATAGCTTTCACCTATTAAATAAACAAACAAATCATTATCTGTTGATAATAAATGGCATTTGTACAACCATTGTATAAAAGCAAATATCACACTCAAGGTTGTGCTGTTGTACTGAATATCAGCATGGCTGCATCAGAGTCATGCTGTTATTCAATACAATAGTGCTCCTTCTTGTGTGATATAACACATAACTATCATACATTTGAAAAATATGGTCATTCTTTATTAAATAAAAAAATGTTTGCAATTTTATTTTCAAATTGATATTATATAAGGAATAAACCCAGATTAGGAAATGAATCAACTTCAGGGTCACTTTATATTTATATCACTTTATATTTACTTTTTGTAACTATTTTTCAAAACATGTTTTTTAAACTTTATGCATAACTGTATGCGTGTTTATATACTTTGTGTTTTTTATTTATTTATTTTTTTATATCTCAAATGGATTCCCGTTTGTGTCTAGTTTCCCTCAAGGAGTGTTCTTATCTTGTCTAAGGAAGTTTTTTTTTTTTTTTTTTTTTTTTTTTTTTGCCGCTGTTGCCTCTGGCTTGCTCATTGCAGATCTTAATAAAGGAATTCTAGTGTGTGAATATCTAACAATCAATTTGTTACAGAATTTAGTGCTGAAATGAAAATAGAGGTCAATGATTTGTCTGTAATAATGTAATAAATATGACATGAGAATTAAAGTAAAAAAAAAATATATATATATATGCATCTTCAATAAGATTTGCAAACCTGCATAATAAATAATGCATCATTGTTGCATCCTAGTAGGCATATTAGTAAACTGATTTCTTTAGCTCATGTTCTTAATGGAGCTCTCCTGGGCTAAACATTTTGACACATTCACACTTTGTAATGGAGATTGATGGATTCTCATGAACATGTTCCTTCAAGGAGGAGACTTATTAGCTTAAGGGATGCTAGCTGGTAACCCTTGTTCGAGCAAACTGGAGCTAAGATAATGGCTTCCCAAAATACCCTTTGTTCTTTAATCAGGAATTTTCTCCCTTGAAGCTTCCCTGAGAGTTAGAAATCTTACTTCATATATTTAGCACTTAAATTTCCAATATATTTCTCCTGCTTAGAAATTGTCATATTTATAGGTATTGGTCCATAAATCTACAGTAGTTAGCTTGTGGAGAAATATCTTTTTGTTGTTGAGGAAAATTCAGTGTCAACTTGATATTTATTTAAATAACATGAGCTCATGATGGATAATTAAATCTCTACAATGAATACAATGATTTACTTATCATCATATTTAAATTAAGAACAGGATTTACACTCAAGTAAAATATGTACATCAAACTAAAAATAAATAAAGCTACCCCACCCAGTGATTTTATTAAGTAAATTAAGGAAATTATGCCTTTTATAAGCCATTTGGTGCTTTAACCCATTGATCAAGGACTCTCCAGCTGTGAGGTTAGTCTAATGACCAATGCGTCATTGATGACATCTTCTTTTTTGTAAGATGCACAGCCATTAATTGGATACCTTGCAAGAGAGCAACAGCTATTCTGCCTTTTTTTTCCCTCTAAAGGGGAAAGGGAGATTACAGCTCCATTAAGTTCCTTTAAGCAAAGTTTCATTACTCATGGGCAGACGAGGGCAGGTAAAGCAGGGATCAGATGATGGATGTGAGCAGAAATGAATGTTGGAGAGCTAGATTCGGCATGGACAGAGGTGAGGTTCAGAGCAAGCCTCTTTGCAGGAGTATTTAAAGCTGGTAGATGACAAGGCTGATATCCCTGTTTCACCCATCCATCAATCCATTTTTTTTTTAAAGAGATAGGAACACTGTTGGAGAACAGTGGCAAAGAGTCTCTTGCATCATTCATTTGGCAGATACATTCAGAGAAAAAAAAAGTCAGACCACCGTTTACGCATTACGTCAGTATGTAATGTGCTTATGTTTGGTTGTTTAAGGGTTTGAGAGTTTCAAGCAGATACAGTAAATAAATAAATAAATAAATATAATGGAGTCATTGCACAAATAATTCCTAGCTAACAGGCAAGCTCATTTGAATTCATACAGTATATGCAGGCAAAGATGCTCAAACATTATCCTGAGTGCTGCCTATAGTTTGCATCCACTCACAGTGTTTATGAATGTTTAACACAAGAGGAAATCACTAAAGTACATGGATGTAGTGTGGACATTTAATAGAGACTGTTAAACATAAAAAGACACGAAAAACTAGTCTACTTCACCTACTGTAGGTAGCTAATAGTGTTTCTGTACATGTTTCTGCAGGTTGGATGTTGGTTGAGAAATGTTAATATATTCACTGGTTTTGATGATTATCACTTATTATTTCTTGAAAGTAGTTCAAGTTAAACATATATGATAATGTTTTTGTGTCTCCACTATCCTAGACATTGCTGCTGTTGCAGACTAGGAATTTAACCTTCAAAGTTTAATAATTATTTCAATAATTGCCTTTTGCTTTTAAGCTACATTGTTTTGCATTTTAAATAAATAAAGTGTGCAAACAAACAAACACTCACTGGCCACTTCATTAGTTAGACTTTGTTAGTACTGTGTTGGACCCTCTTTTGTCCTCAGAACGGTCTTAATTCTTTGTGGCACAGATTCAACAAGGTGCTCCATTCTCCCCTGACCGTTTGCATCAACAAGGCATTTTTGGCCAGAGACCTGCTGCTCACTCAATTTTGTCTCTTTTTCAGAACATTCTCTGTAAACCTTAGATATAGTTGCATGTGAAGTTTCAAAAATACTCAGACATACACACACACACACACACACACACACACACACACACACACACACACACACACACACACACACACACACACACTGTACACTGTGTGCATTCTAAGTAGCATCAAATAATATGAGGTTCTGATGTTTTAAGTGTGCACAACCATATTTTAAATTTTGACATAACATTTTTGACAATAATTTTGACAAAAAAAAAGATTATACCTTAAAAGATAATGATTTTTTTAATAACAAATATGAAAAAGCAAATACTGTATATCTAGTTTTGTGAGTCATTACTCAGGGGCAACTACTAGGCATTGTGCTGAACTCTGTTTTACAGTACTTTCATAAATCCAAAGCATATAGTCTAACTTACTGGTTATATAAACAGAGACCTAGATTGGTGCTCAGTGGTGGTCTTGGGATTTAATAAAACAACCTCTTGTCTCTGAAGACAGGACCTTATCTGTGTTGAACAAAGATTCATACTGGTATAGATCTCTCAAGTGGCAATGGAATAGCATCATCGAGTAATGACAGGCATGTGGCACCTAGTGCCTAAAACCTGAGGTCATCTCCATGAAAAATTGCAAATTAGAATTAGAATAAATGCCTTTCCTCAATACATGTTCAGAAGTGGTTGGTGGGAAAGAAGTAAACTCATGAGGAAACAGCAGTGGAGTTTAATATATTAAACTGAATATGGAGAGATTTATTTCTAATTTATTCAAGGGAGTGCTTACACAAGAAACATGAGCTGTAGAAGGTGCATTACTGGAGAATATAGTACATTCTCCGGTAATCATATTTTACCATGTACTCACCATTTTATCATAATCTCTATGAGCTTTGCCCCTTTTATGGAGTTGCATCCATGTGATAAATTAGTTTTTTTTTATTATTATTATTTTTTATGAGTACGTTTAGTAATTTATTGGTGGTTTGGATTTTTTACCATAAAGTACTTATGTCAGGTAAATACATACATCATCATAAATGAATAAATTAAATAATCATAATCATAATCATAATCATAATACAATTGGTGGTGTAAATCTGTTGGGATCTTAATATTTTGGTTTGAAAACAATGTTATAATAAGAAAAAAATATTCCCTAATGTAAGAAAAACTAAATATAGGTGAGATAGTAATCCTATGTTATGTTTTAATTCACATTCATTTTTACACACAAACATTACTTGTGCTGTCATCAACTCTTAACAAACTATTTTCCAAACCACTTAAATTTTTATTCCATAATGATGACCTAAGCCTATGCCTATTTGATCTGGGTAATGACTTATTCTATATAATAGATACCCTTCAATACCAACGCATTGCTATGCTCCTTTCTTCAAGGTCAAAGATCGAGTGTTGAATATACTAGCATAAGTTGGAGTTCTCCGTCACTTACGCACATAAACACCCACACTTTTGTATGCCACTACATGCTAAACATTACCAGCTCTCCTACCTCCTACAAATCTGATGTGTGCTTTTCAGCCTCCCCCTCACCTCGCTCGCCAGTAATGGCTGCAACAATGAGCCTGTAGCTGCCATCCTGATGCACTTCTGTCAAGCCAAATATAAAGAATTTACATTTGTAGGATAAGGGACTACACATTTCACTGACAACTTCCTCCATCTGGGCTCCTAACTCTCCCCACCTGACTCCAACTGTTATGCAATTGCTGATCTGTGGATCTGCTCTCTGCTCAAAATGAAACATGCGATAACATAAAGGGCAACATTAATAAATAATCTGGGTTTAACGATTATACTGTTACTGGAGATACTATATAATAGCTCACTAAGCCTGAGGACTATAGATGATTTATAAAATAAGCTTAAGTATTATTTTAAACAAAATCCAATGCACATTCAAGGCCAGATGCCGACAGATCTGTTATGCTTAAGTACCCATGCAGAAATGTCACAAGATTTTATAAATGAGAAACTTATATGTGTGGTTTTTTGGACCCTGCATGCATATAAAAACATGTTTTTACTATAATACGTCACTTTTTTAAATTTTGTTTGTGATTTTTATTTGTATTAATATTGTTTTATTAACCAGCTGATATGACTTTCTGTTTTATTAGATTTTTTGTTTTATTGATTCACTTATTTCACATGTACTTATCCATGTCAGGGTAATGCGATGGAAGTGCTGGACTATAGCAGAAGTCCTTAATCAAGTGCTTCTGTTTTATATAATAGCTCACCAAGGCCCAGGACAATGGAACAGATAAGACTAAAATCTTTTCAGATCTTTGTCAATTATGTTTACCAATTATTAGTTTTTTTTTTTTTTTTTTTTTTTTTAATACACATGTTAGCTATGGTTGAATAACTTAATTCCTGACAAGAGACTGGACAGGGTGCCAAACCATTATATGGTAGAGCACACGTCATGCACACACTATGGGAAATTTGGGAACGCCAATTAGCCCAATCTGCATGTCTTTGAATTGTCTTAGGAAACCTGAGTACCCAGATGAAACCCACCAAGCCTGGGGCAAACTCCATGCACACAGACCCTGAGGAGGGAATCCAACTTGGACCCTGGAGATACAAGATGACTGTGCTAACCACTACACCATCATGCCACACTGGAATCTGAAAATAACAAAATCGTATTTTTTTCTGACTTCTTGAATTGTAAGTGAATTTATTTCATTGCACAAAATGGCTGTATATGGGCTGATGACCACCGCTACAGCTGAAGGGCAAACTGTTTTCCTAGCTTGACTAATCATTAAACTCCTCATTGTTAGATCAAATTCATTGAAGTGCCATCGAACACATGCTTCAATAGAACAGATAAGACTAAAACCTTCTCAGATCTTTGTCATAATTTTACATTATGTTTAACAATTATTAGTTTGTGTACCTAACATCTGGTTTGCTGTATCTGTCTGTTACTGTATATTAAATGTAATGTCATGTGTTCAAGTGTTAGTACTTAGCTCAAGTTATACTTCATATCTATAGTTTGAGTCAACTTTTTTTTTTTTTTTTTTTTTTTTTTTAATACGACAGTTAGCTATGGTCAAAGAATTTATTAATTTCTGATTGGACAAGGCAGGGGCATTCCGTGAGTGGGGATATCCTGGCACAACCCCACTCAGACTCTCTTCACATTGGATAAGCTTCAACTGTTTAATTATAGGACATCATGCATTCTGTTTATGCAATTGAGCTAGCTGGCATTTATGACGTTGACTTCAGTTTACAAATGAATGAGCAAAAAGCATCTCAATCATCTTCTCTGGGGAGAGAAGAAAGTGTTAGCGTTTTGGCTTTACACAATTTTTGTGGTGTGGAGATTGACTAAACTAAACTCAGAATGCACAAACATACAAACGTGTGGTGTCATCAAGCATATTTTGTTGACAACAGAACAGCTGTATAAAAGCAATATGGAACTCGTGTTTGTGGGGTTGTTTAAGGATCTCCACATGCCGCTTCCCTTATACTATTGGTCTGTTATGTTTATTTTGTAATGAATGAATATGAAAGCGAAGCAAATATAAGCTTAAATACTTCATTTTAAAACGAAAAAAGGGAAATTGATGATATGGGGGGGGGGGTTCTGGCAGGGGGTGCATTGTCTATGTTCTCATACACTGACTACTTAAAAGTGTGGTTTCCCCTCATGTGGCAGTAAAAAGTCATGGGCATCTGTGTCCTCATATATGTGGAGAGAGCATTCAATACTTTCTTTAGTAAAATTTTCAATTAAATTTTATTTGTATAGCGCGTTTAACAATTGTCATTGTCGCAAAGCAGCTTTACACAATCAAAAGAATTATTTAGGTTTGTATGAAATGTGAATGTATGAATCAAAATGGTCAGACAGTCCCTTAGTCGTCCCCCCCCCGCCCCCCTTTTTTTTTTTTTTTTTTTTTTTGCCTTTAGGTATTTTATGACACACATAAACAGCAGTTTAGAAAGATTAGAATCAATTTAGAAGGTAGAATCTAGTGGCAACTGGCAAACATTTTTTTTATTATTATTATTATTTTTTTAATCCAGTCCTTTGACAGATGAATGGGGATAGGGATATGGGTATCCTCTTTACAGTTTGCACTCCAAAACTTCTCAAAAAGGTTAAATATTCTTTAAATCAGGCAATTCAGGAGAGGATATGAAAGGTACTTCACCGTGGTGTTGAACAAACCATTCTACTCCCACTCGTCCCTGCAGTTAAATCTGTTTACACCTACTCTCAGTATGTTTGTAATGAACGTGTACCTCAAATATAAACAAAAAGTAGTTTAAAAATCAATCTTTTTTTAAAGGTAAGAAATAGAGCTATTGCAACAGGATACTTGCTTATAAGTCAAGAGTGGTCTTACTGAATGCAAATTTAATTTTCCTGGTGTAAATGACAAGTGATTTCAATGGGCAAGAACACATGGGAGAAGAAATTTGTTTTCAGTACCAATTATATTTGCTTCACATCCTGTTCCTTTCAGTGAAAAACAAGAGTGAGGAGTGCAGTTTCTTTTTTTTTTTTTTTTTTTTTTTTCATAAAACCTGAACAGGAGAGACCGGCAATTATTAACCAGCAGACTGCCAGGATGTGTCCTATGTCTATTTGTCCCCTGATCTTTATTTTTCTACTCCCACTCTCATTAGAGTAAAAATATCATATGCACATAATTTGTGTTGCATCCCAGTGGATCCCTATTTTGAGTACATTGTTAGTATTAGACATTCCATGGCAATTATATTGGGAGGTCCTGAGTTGGTTTATTTATTTATTTATTCATTTATTTTATTTTATTTTATTTTATTTTATTTTATTTTATTTTATTTTATTTTATTTTATTATTGCTGCTGTTGTTGTTAAAATGTCAATGCAAGGTTCAAAGTCATTATCCAGGAACCTAAACATACACTCTTCCTCATCGTATATACTGATTTATCCTGTATATAAGGTTGTGGAAGCCCTGGAGCCTATGACAGGAGACCTAGGGCATGAGGCAGGGCACACCCTGGACAGGGTGCCAATCCGTTATAGAGCACACATACGCATACTCACACAGTCATTCACACATTATGGGATTAGCCTAATCTGCATGTCTTTGGATTGTGGGAGGAAACCAGAGTGCACAGGGCAAACTCAGACCCTGAGATACAAGATGACTGTGCTGACCACTAAACCACCATGCCGCACTGGAATCTGAAAATAAGAAAATTATATATTTTTTTCTGACTTCTTGAATTGTAAGTGTATTCATTTCATTGCACAAAATAGCTGTATATGGGCTGCTGACCACCTCAACAGCTGAAGGGCAAACTGTTTTCCTATCTTGACTAATCATTAAACTTCTCATTGTTAGATCAAATTTATTGAAGTGCCATCGAACACATGCTTCAATAGAACAGATAAGACTAAAACCTTCTCAGATCTTTGTCATAATTGTGTTAACACAGTCAATAAAACAAATTGGTTGAAAAGCTCATAATTTACTGTGCCTTAAACAATTTGTCATACAGTAGGTCACCTCAAAGTGTGTCTGTTAATGCTCCAGCTAAAATACACCTCAGATGATACATGTTTCCATACCTAACCTAAGTTTTTCTCCTCTTCCAAACACGCCATTGTCACTGTCAAACTCGAGTAAATGAGCTGCTGCTGAGCCAAACCCTATCAAAGAGCAAGTGAGAGTTAAGCAAAAAGCAAGGGGAGGGTGTCTTCTTATATGAGATCATATCATGCATATCTTTTGGCTCATCCTACAAAAATGGACAGTGCATTTATGATAATGCCACCGACATAGTGCATGTTTAACATTGCCATACTTCTGGCAAAGAGAAACTTTTGCTGAGAATTAAAAACCCTGTACCTGTACATTTCTAAGAGTACATTTAATGGTAGTTCTTAGAAACGTTATACACCCTTGCCTTAGAGTTGCATAAAAATCCATTTCACATGTCTATGAAAACTGAATAATGAATATGAGTACTGCATAATGGTCTGCATTCTGTAACATAGAAAAAGAACGGCATCTACACTAGTACTTTTATATGTTGCTCTTAGTGGCAAATGGTCTCCAAGAGCACTGGCCACTTCTGCTTATTTTTTTTAAGGAAATATACCCCTTTTAAATGTAAATCAGACCACTGCTGTTTTACTGAAACTGCTTAGAAAAAAGCAAGGGAAACTACATTGCAGAGATGACAGAGAAAAAAAGAGAGACCCTATTCTTGATCCCTCAATTGGTTCGAGTTTTTTCATTATTATGTAATAATTTTTTTTGTTTTTTTGAAAGACAACATGATGGACCTGCTCAGAAAAAAAAGGACAATAATCAGCTTGTGTATAAGACAATAGCTTGTTCATGAGACAGTTTTGTGAGGTTTTGTTTTAGACCTACACTTAGATTCAAATAAATTCTTAGAAACAGAGAGAGAAAGATTTTAAATGAAAAATAAGTCAGCTGATGACCTGAATGTACTGAACTCTCCAGTTATCTCATCAATGGACGTTTTCTTCCCTGGCAGAACAGGCATATTCCAGGACTCAACTTCTGAAAGTGTGGCTCTGGAAGCAAGAAGAATCATTTACCCATATGAAATTGCCGCAATCAAAGTTAAAGACAGTCAATGAAATCTTGGACTGTACAATTTAATTTTTGGCAAGCCATATATATATTTTAAGCATATTAAAGATCTATAGTTTTACATTATGCATATTGTCCTAAATGGGATTCCGTTAATATATAAAACAATGATTCAGGCACATCAAAGGTTTCTAAATACTCTACTTTAGTGTCAATGATTCAGAAGAGGTCTGACCTAGTCTCATCTTTTTCAGCAAACAACTCTCACCATGCAAAATTACCCCTTATTATATTTGAGATCTCCTCCCACACACCAGCACCGGCACAATGACTTCTAATTGAAGCAGATGGCTCTTATGCAAACTCATAGTCCCGGTTTCTGGCGACCCACTTCGATCACCTGCCTCTTTTTCACAGGAATCAGTCGACTTGTCGGATGCATGTGGCAAAAGTATGTGGCAAGGTTGCTTGAATGTAATAAAATATTAAAAATGCAGAGTGTTTCCAGTTCCTATCACTGTGCATTTTTCTTATTGTGCTTCTTTTCATCTGAATGGATGCAGGATTTCAGTGTGTTTTAAGTGTTTGCCCCTGACACGTGCCCTGCTTACCGTGTCAAAACAATGGCCTCACTGTTCCTTCAGATTGCTGTTACCATAGCAGCAGAAATATAGAAAGAAAAAGAAAAGCATCTTAAAATAAAGTCTGGAGGAGCCAACAGTAGTCTGTGCTTGACTCTCAGGAGACCTGGACATGGTATGTGGATAGAATTTGCTCAGAGGGAACACAGACGGCTTGTGAAAATCGGACTCCTGGTTGGTTTGTGTCCTGGATGTACTGAACCAAGACTGACTATAAACAATGAGGACTTATTTCGTGCAGATGAGTGTAAACAACATTAAAATTATATTACCAGTTTCCCCATGTCCATATTCCTCCATCACCTGAGGAGGGGACAAAAAAATAGATTTTTGTTTTTCACTTAGTTACCCTCCCTGTCCAGGGTGTACCCTGCCTCGTGCCCTAAGCCTCCTGGGATAGGTTCCAGGCCCCCCGTGACCCTGAATATAGGATAAAGTGGTATACTGTAGGCAATGATTGAGTGATGAGTTACCCCTTCCATGCATTCATTTCTACTCAGAGACCATGAATTTAAGGTTTGTAAAGTCTTCATCAATGCACCACAATTTTCTCTGTAAAACTGTTCACGCCTCACAAACTGATTGTGTAGTGCACTATGCAGACAAAAATTGTGAAACACACCAAAGTTAGCAACGCAATTACAACTCAGTCTGAATGCGAACACATTTGCTGCACTAGAATTAACTTCAGCTTTGCATTAATGCCGTTATGCACTCATGACTTTAAGCTTATGCAACTGACAGAGAAAGAATTCTATTAAAGTGCTTAGATGTATTCAAAATTGCACTTTTGTTTCTTTATCTTTTCACATCCGCTATTAAAATAAAAGTCAACTTCTGAAATAACAGAGGCCAAAATAGTAAGGATGTGAAAGCCACAGGAGAGTGCAGATGGACATTTTGGTGATAAGTTTTGTAATAACCGGCAAGGCACTTGTATTTGTTTTGATAAACACTCCCCTGCCTGTTGTATTTAAAAAAAAAAAAGGTCCAAGCAAGTGCTATTTGTAAGCATGCTACTGGGATCAGCCTCTCCATAAGACTCCATATACAGTAGTTCAGTTTAAGTACATACCAAATATTACATTATTAAATTTAATTTAAATAATTTTATTTTATTAAAGTAAAATCCAATGTGAGCTCTTTTGGTAAGTTAGTGGAAAATGTCTGCAAATGAATGGACAGGTGAATGAACAGAGGCTACATTCATATTATCAGCCTGAAGTGACATCAATTATGATCC
Organism: Clarias macrocephalus; assembly: GCA_011419295.1. Classification (NCBI taxonomy): domain Eukaryota; kingdom Metazoa; phylum Chordata; class Actinopteri; order Siluriformes; family Clariidae; genus Clarias; species Clarias macrocephalus. The sequence goes on from JAAGKR010003455.1 coordinate 45,329, forward strand.
AAATCAAATTTTTACCCTAATGAAACAGAGCAGATTTTTTTGATGTTTTTTTTTTTTTTTTTTTTGGATCTGAGTCACTTTTATATGTGGTACTGGTAACGACGCAGATCTCGTGAGGGGCAGTTTCGCATAAAAATACTCTGCACAGCTCCCTAAGCTCAATCAGTGTGAATGCGCTGCAACTGGTGGCGTGTTTATTTAAGGGCCCCGATACCTGCAACTTCTCGGGATCATTAGGTAGCACTGTTAATGTATCAGGGCCAAAGACAAAGGCAAAGACAAAAGACCCAGCCAAGTCGTACACGAGAATCTGGCAGTGTTGAGAGAGAGAGTGGCATGTCATCTGTTTAGCATGCACTCTCAGCCTCAGTTTAAATGTTAAAAGCAAATACAGTAAATAACCTACAAATCCTTGGTAAGGATGGATTCGCCCCGAGAGGATAGGAAGTTTCATTTTTAGTTTCCAGAGTCCTGTTCAGTCTCAAGGAGAAGGTGGAGCTCTGTTTTTTTTTCCCTTTTGTTTCTCTTTAGTTTACTAATGAATAATTCCTATCTCCAAATAGGAAGGTCTTCCTATGATCCCTCTCACTGACTCCTATTTCATTGACCCCCTCAGAAGCCCTGCTTAAGGTCTCTTATTAATATTATTCCATCCAGTAACAGTATTAGATCAGATATCTATATCTGATATGAAGTCATGCAACTTTTTGCTTATGTGGATTTCAAGGGTGTTGATGTAATCAGTCAACACTGGCAGCATAGGGGTTTCATAACAGTGCCGGCAAGAGGACCTCAACAAATACAGCTTGCCATCCTCCACAGCAAAATTCCAAGAATATTTTTTGCTAAGATTGTATCCCTTGTTTGAAATGAATAAGGGCTTGCACAAATACAACAAATATGATTTTAACCTACAGTAGATGGCACAAGCAAAGACGTATCGATGTGCGCCATTTCAGAGGACAGCATTGTCCACATTAGACTCATATAAAAAGTCACTTTTAATTATAAATGTGAAGCATCATGATATGCAAATCTAAACAATAAATAAAAATTGGAATTTAACCACATGGCAACATAGTCAGTCAACCAGCCAGCCAGATACAGTAGATAGACAGACATGAGGTTGGGTCAAAAATTAGTCTCGCTCCTGTTTATTAAAACTTCTGTTGTCTGGCTACTGTCTCCCATGTCACTGCTTTGCCTGTGTAGGTGTGAATGCAATGCATCATTCGTCCATGCAGTGCGAGCAAAAAAATGGATGCCCTGCTTGTGAAGACAAAAGAAGAGCAGTGTGCAGTGATTTTTAATTATTTCTTTTGTGGTCCGAGGATGTACATGGTGCCGAAACAACTCACAGAAAAGTATAAACAGAAGCATTGGGATATCTGCAAACTAAATTTGAAGTGAATTTGTTTCTAATGAAGGTGAAAGTTAATGAGTAAGAAAATTATTACTGGTGATGAGACTTGTATTCATCACTAAAAACCTGAGAGTAGACAATGGAAGAAGAGTATGGAATGGAAGCATCCTTAATTGCTGATCAAGAAAAAGTTCAGAAGTCAACCATCACCTGGAAAATTGATGCTGGCAGTTTCTCAAGGGCCAGTGTTGGAATTGAAAAAGGTTCAACAATCAACAGTGCTCGTTACGTTGAGATGATTATTGAAGAACTGAGGCCTAAGCTTCTCATTAAACAGACCGAATTGCTGTCTAAGGGTATTGTAATGTTGCATGACAATGCAAGTCCGTACACATCTGCCCATATTGTCGACATTTGAAATAAAAAAAAATTAAAGTATTATCTATTATCTTTGCCTATAGTTATACCTATAGTCCTGATCTTGGTCTATCAGACTTGCACCAGTTTGTTTCCCTGAAACAGCCCTATGAGGATGAAGATTCACTTTGGATGAAGAAGTGCAGTCAGTGGTGCAGTCGTGGCTCACAGCTCAGCCTAAAACATTTTAATGAGGCAATATGAAAGAGTATTGACAATATATAGACAAAGTAAGATTATTGAAAAGCAAAGAGATTAATTAATCAAATAATCAAATTAGTTTAATAATTAATATTTGCATTTTCTAAAAGTTACTTAAAATAAATTCTATAGTCAGAATGTGTATAATGTTTGACTCACCCTTAGTGATAAATAGATGTGTCCATAGTGCTCTTGATGGAATTGTTCCTCATCCATAGTGTATTCCTGCCTCACACACAGCATTCCAGGAAAAGGCTCTGGAATCATGACTACTCAGATTAGGAGAAACCTTGATGTTAAGACGGCATAGTCTAGCATTACCAAAGAAACTCAGCATTAGTAAAAGTGTTTGTCAGTACATATAAAGTGACACTTGTTTCAAATACTAGACTCATGACTAACTCATTCATTCTCTATACGGCTTATTTTGTACAGGGTCAAGGTTCAAACCCGGAGTACCCGAAAGAGAAATATGGGGCGAAACAAGCAAATTCCACACAAACAGACATCCAAAATATTAGATTAATGCCCAAATTAATTCACAAAAATTTATTCATGACATGCACCTAAATTTCTTGAATTTGTGATTGAGTTTGAGATGACTTTTACCAGTTAAAAGTCCAGTTACTTAAGTCTTGGTAAATCCTGTTAAAATGACTTGTGTTGTATTAATACTAGGGCTGTCAATAGTAACATGTTAATGCATGTGATTGATCTAGATACGCAAATTAATTATATGACCAAGTTTGACCCTAATGGCTTTCCATAATTGCTTAACAGCTACCTGGTTGTGATAATGGCATGTTTGACATGGACGATAACATGACTAAAGAAACATCACTAAATGGAAGTTTAGATAAAACCAAAGTTGCATGTTCAATCTACATTCAAGGGGAACTATTTTTACAAGAAGTGAGGCAGTTGGCAGAAGGTAATTTTATTGCACTTACTGGAGACCACTGGACATCAGTTAGTAACCATAACTACCTCAGTGTAACAGCATATCCAATCGATGACAAATGGCAACTGCACCCATTCACTCTGGGCATGTTAAAAACAGAAGAAAGACATCTTGCATTAGCCAAATGCGCTAGCCAAGTTGAAAAGGACATAGCGGACATTGTACCAAACAGGGCTAACAATATTATTGCTGCTGCAAGAAGCTTACCAATAAAGAGATTTTTAATGTAACAACTGATAAATGTTAATGTTCGAGATATTATAAAACTGCATAATCTGTTTCCTCTAACCAATTTTTATGCATTTCTTTATTCCAACATTGCATCATTATAATACAAGTAAATCTGAGTACAATGGTATCTCGACATACAAATTCCCATAAGTAATAATCTAAATGCAGATAATCTGTTCTAGCCACCCAAAAATATTACCAATATTACCAATTTCCACCACTATGAACATACTGTATATTTGTATATAAAGACAATAGAAAACTAGAAAAGAAATGCAAATGAAGTATAATATGAAATAAATAGGCATTAAACCTCACTTTACCATCATTTATAAGTTCTCTTGGCACTGGGCCAAGTGGCTATTTTTTCATCTTAATATCATACTTTTTAACTTTCTTGGCATCCATGGTGCTATGTCTTAAATAGATCTTACACAAAATGCAAAATAATAATAATAATAATAACCCTCAGAAATGATATATAAAATATAAACTCACATCACTTTGCTTTCTATTGAGGTAAACAAGTTTGAATGGCTCCCGGATGTACAAGCAACTTAGCCACCACACGTTTAAGTTCACAAGCTGGAAATACTTCATATGCCGATGCACATTTTTTGCGAAAAATTTGTTTGAGAGGGCATTCGAATGCTGAGGTTACACTGTATTTAAAAATTATGACAGTCTATGACTGTGATTAACTAGATTACATTGTTTAGCACATTGACAGCACTAATTAACTTAACTGCTTAACTGGCTTAACTTAATACTATGAACTGTAATACTAAATTACAGTTCATAGTATTATTAATTAATATGATTCACAGAACCATCATATTAAGAGTTTTTTATATAACATTATATTTCATAATGTTTGCAATAATAATAATAATAATAATAATAATAATAATAATAATAATATGTCTTTTGTAATTCTTGATGTATTACTTCCAGTGCAGAATTAAGAAGCTTCTTTTAGTGGATATGACGCAACTGCTCCCCATGACTTCTTCACTTTATGACTGTATGTGCAGTGTGAAGTTCTCTGCAGGGTATCAAGAGCTCTCTTTGGTGAGCTTGTTGGCTGTATTATTTTTCAAGAACACATCTCAACATGATTTCCTTTTGCCATCATCTGTTCCCCATAATGATGAAATGATTAAGCCTATGTTATCATAGAAGAACCACACTTTTTTTTTTTAATATAATTTTGTTTTACGCAATTTTTAACAGGTAGGAGCTGGTGCTATTCTTGCGAATGTTAGCGCTAAGTCATCCTGACCAACTGTTTAAAAGTCACTGCGTTGGCTACATGTGATTAGTTATTAATTTATTTTCACTTTTGTGGTATAGTGTAGTTATATTTGCTCTTGCATCGATCAGGCTCATCTTTTATTAAGATCTACACAGCCATTAAACTTTTCCACAATAGTGTACCATTTTAATTTCAGCTTTTATATAAAATTATTTATTTTTTTCAACACATTTGAACACTCGCTCACACACACACACACACACACACACACACACACACACACACACACACACACACACACACACACACACACAGAGTAACACACAAACAAAAAGGTAACTGTGTTACTCTCATAGGTAGTCAGCAAATAAGAAAACTACTAAACTAGCTAAGTAACACATACAAACATAATCCACTTTATTAGACATTAGACCACTATAAACATGAGCATTTATGAAATTATGCTCTTGAAGATCATCAAGGTCATTTTTTCAATCCTCAGCTACCCAGTTCTGGTGAGTGTGCACCCAATGTAGCCACAGATTTCTGTTCTTGGCTGACAGGATGTGGAATGTGATGAGGTATTTTGTCATTGCATCCCATCCACCCCTGATCCAGCCCAATCCTTTTTTTTTTCTGTTTAATGTAAAGATTAACTGATTTTCGTTTACTGATTTTCGATTATCGTTATATTCAGGAACTATGTTCTAGACTTAAGTTTACCCTTATTTTATTAGATTAGTAAAGAATAATATCGAATATGCATTTGATCAAATTAAATTCATTTTAATTAAAGAGAACTAAAGGTATGATGTATTGCACCTTATTATATTTTTTTATTATTTTTTTTTTCTTTGATGCATATAATATCTTGATGACAAAAACCACTAAAGCATAAAAAAAGCAAGGGGTTCTCTAGCCAGAGTGAATCAATGTTTTAATCATGATTCCAATATGTCTGATTACTTTCTTAAAATGATAAAATAGTGTATTGACGTAGCATGTAAACCAAATGTAAAAATGGTAAGTGTAGAACCCTCCGTGAATTATTCACTCACTCATCGTCTATACGGCTTTATCTTGTATTCAGGGTCGCGGGGGCCTGAAGCCTATCCCAGGAGACTTAGGGAACGAGGCGGGGTAGACCCTGGACAGAGTGCCAGTCCATCACAGGGCACATACTCAGACACTCACTCACACACTCATTCACACACTATGTGCAATTTAGGAACACCAATTAGCCTATTCTGCATGTCTTTGGAGTGTGGGAGGAAACCAGAGTACCTGGAGGAAGCCCACCAAGCACAGGGAGAACATGCAAACTCCATGCACACAGAGACAGGAATCAAACCTGGCCAGGTATCGAACCCTGGAGGTGCACGGCGACAGTGCTAACCACTACACCACTGTGCCGCTCTCTGTGAATCACATTCGTATATGTTTTATACTGTAACAAGGGCAGTGTTTAGTGTCTTGGTATGTTTGATAGCATGTAATAAGGAAATGTGCTAAATTATGAGGTGTAGCTAGGGGGATATTTTATGACAGTTTCAAATTGTAATTCAGGGATTGCACAGCACACAAAGATTATACATTATATACAGACTATAAACCCTGCAGATTATATACACTACCTCGTTTTTATTTCTTTCTTTATTGTAAAACAATGCTAAAGACATCCAATATATGCAATAACCTCCTTTGAACAGTTGACGTGTCTGCTACAGTATTTATGCTCAGGAAAGCCTTCATTACAGCTCTAATCTGAGGTGCTGTTATTTAGTGTTTTTTTTTTTTTTTTTTTAGGCAGGTAACTCTACATGAACTTCTCTTCTGCTGCAGAGGTGCATTTTGGTCTTGCTTTCATGGGAAGCCAGTTTCATCATGGCACTTGATGTATTTTTCAAATTTACTTGGCAATACTGTTCTTGCACAAACTATTACAGAACAGCTGACCTTCATGTCCAGAACAAACTTATGTCATAGTTTTGAAAAAAAAAAAAATCCAGTATGTTGTAGAATATAGACAATATTCCCAAACTTTGTACAAACTTTTGACTGGTGTGCCCAAACCTTTAACTTGTACTGTATGTGTCAAACAATATTTTGCAACAGTTAGTTCCAACTGAATAATCTGTCTGGAAGAGCTGCATTCCACGATTGCTGATAAGAGAGCATAGTAGCACTGAGACATTCAATTATGTGTACCCGGTCACAAGTGTTCCAACAATTGTTAGTTACAATTACTGTCGGTTGCCAGCATGGGTGAAAGTACTGTAGGTTTGTACAGTCTGCAGTGCTAAAGGGGAGAGCAACTACGTTCCAAAACTCACATTCAAAACCACAGAAGCACTTTCAGCAACAAAACACATACAATAGCAGTATATCAACTTAAACAACACTTTGTCTCTATAGTAACTGCTTTTAAGTCATTCCGAATTGCATAATCTAAACCACCCATGTCATTTTATTTACGGTTACAAAGCTAATTAGCGAATAAAAGGCTAAATCCCAAACCCCTCTCTAATCTCTGAACAAAGGCGCTATTTAGTGTGCGGAACGGGGGATGCTAACTTGCACCCTTCATAGCGCACTAGCTTTTCATTTAAAATGATTTAGGAATTGCCCCAGGAAGCTGAAAGTTAGATGATATTCTAATGCAAAGTAAGTGGAAATATAAAGGAAATATTTGTATGACTTTGATTGTGATGCCGCATAATTATTCCATGTAGTAATTGTACCATAGGCATGTCCACAATACAGCATGCATTCTGGGAACATTTCGTAAGTCAGATTTGTTCGTAAGTCTGGCAAAGTGAGTCTTATACACCTTTGACACAAATATACAATGTAAAGCATAAAATAAACCATAAACAAACACACAGGTATGGTGTTTTGGTTCCGCATTATACTCTTGCAAGACTGAGCGTTCAAATTGCAAGGGAAATCCCGGAGATGCACCGGAGTCAGCTGACCTCATTTAAAGGACCTGGGAAGACGTAGAAGAGGACACTGCTACATGGAGTTCACAGCGCACTTGAACAGACGAACTCATTCTATATATACAATATTAAATATTGGTATCTTGTGCACTGTCTATTCTGCATTTTTTTTACCAATACAGATACTTCATAAGTAGCTGTTTTAAGAGCTATTTCAGCAATTTGTTTGCATCTATGAATGTTCATAGATGCGAGGTCTGTTTGTATTTACAGAAATTCGTAACTCAAATGTTCGTAAGTTGGTGACTTACTGGAGTTCCCCTCTGATATCATTGATTTCACATTTACCTTCCCTATTTGTCAGATCGACATTTTGGTTAGTTGGTTAATCATGTTGATGTTCCACTGGAACATCAAGTTATAGTTAGATACACTCTGAACATGGATACTGAGATGAAGTACTAGTAGTTTATTACAGAAGATGAAAGTGAAGGGTAAAACTGCTTTTACAAGATAATGCGTACTTTCCTCCATTATTAATAACTGTAAATGTAAATGATGAAATGACAATTTGGAACCATCATCACTGCCGTAAAGTCCCTGTTATTTGTTCAGGTCAAATTTAGTGCAACTGAACACATGTACAGTACACGTGCCCAATTGTGCATTTATTCAATCAGCTAATCATACAGCAGGAGCACAATGCGTAAAATTATACAGATATAGATCAGACGTTCCAGTTAATGTTCACATTAAGCATTATAATGGGGGGGGAAATGTGAATGTGACCATGACCATTGCTTTGTTATTGGTGCCAGCTGGGCTGGTTTGATTATTCCTGAAATTGCTACTCCCGTGAGATTTTCACACACAACAGGTTGCAGTATTTGTGATAAACAAACAAATAAATAAATTATTTGACTAACTAATTACCCTTAAGTATCAAACAGCATGGATCTGTGCCAGAAACACAACATTGGTCAATAACTGAGATATCTTCTTCTCAAGCTATGTAGTGTATATAAATGTCCTGCCTGTGTATATCAAGATGATAGGCTTCAAACATCATATTGTGCATTTGAGTATTTTTATATGTCATGTAGAACCGAAGGTATTATTACTTTTAAAATGTGAGGTTGCACTTCTGTTATTCCAAAGAAATATGTTGAGTCTTGTGGAGACCCTTTTTTTTTTCTTTTTTTGGATAGGATATGGCACTCTACATTGCACTATATTGCACAATTCTGAAGCCTGTATATGTTCACTCACTCTCACTTACTCATCATCTATACCGCTTTATCCTGTATTCAGGGTCATGGGGGGCCTGGAGCTTATCCCAGGAGGCTTAGGGCACGAGACAGGGTACACCCTGGACAGGGTCCCAATCCATCGCAGGGCACACACATATACACTCTCACACTCATTCACACACTACGGGCAATTTGGGAACGCCAATTAGCCTAATCTCCATGTCTTTGGACTGTGGGAGGAAACCAGAATACCCAGAGGAAACCCATCAAGCACGGGGAGAACATGCAAACTCCATGCACACAGAGACGGGAATTGAACCCGGACCCTGAAGGTGCAAGGCAACAATGCTAACCACTACACCACCGTGCCACCCTGTATATGTTCATTAAAGCATAATAATACCATAAATATCTATAATGTTCTGTGTTTTAAGGGTTAAATAAAAAATAAACAAATCAAAGAAAATATACAAAGAGTTGCAGACCTGTGTTTGGACTTTCTTTGTTGGTGCGAGAGGTCATTGGAAAATGGCTCATCTTTTATGTTGACATAAACGACACTATAACTTACATGAGAACTCTTTACACCCTGGCGAATAGAAATAAATCACGTAATTTACAATGTGAAACCTTGAAGTACAACTGCAGCAAACTATAGCAGGCTTTAGTTAGATTGTTCCTTACTTACATCTACCAGACACCCTTATCCAGAGCAACTTACATTTTTATCTCATTATACATCTGAGCAGTTGAGGATTAAGGGCCTTGCTCAAGGGCCCAACAGTGGTAACTTTGTGGTGGTGGGGTTTGAACCTGGGATCTTCCAAACCGTAGTCCAATTCCTTAACCACTTATGTTTAAGCATGTAGTTTTCAATTAAAAGAGTTTTTATTTTTATTTTTTTAAAGCATTTATTTAAAGATTTAAATTTAAGCCTTCATGTTTTAGCAAAAATAAAGATGGGCTAAATGCTCAAACTATGTCACTTCTGTCACGTCTGATTCCACTGCTGAGCCAGAATCCACCACACCAGTTCAGATCTTAATTCAGTACAGAGTTTGTGACTCACTTGAACACTTCACCTGTTTCCTGCTCAATTCCAATCAGCTCATTGTCATTATAAACTGATCTCTCAAATTGCAGTGTGTGAGGTTTTTCTATTATGTTTGCAAGTCTGAGTGTTACTTCCTAAACAATTTCTGATTTCTCCATGTCTGAGCTTGTTAAGCACAAATTGTTTTGTTTGATTTATTGGCCGGTTCTGACAGTGATGTCTTCCAACTTCATTTTTTAATAAAAATTGTCCACCTGTGCCCTATCTGCACAGTTTTGCTATGCCACATATTTAAAAACTTTATTGAAACAAGGAATTAAAATGTTACATTTTGCAGGCAAATAAAACGCATTCAGGCAGAGTGATCAGTTTTACAGCCATATCGGTTAAACGTCCTTCTCATTTACTAAGCAGACAGAAAAAATATAATATATTTACATCATACACCAACATCCTACAGGTTTTAACAGACTGGCACACATATGTCTTTAGCAGTTATTACATCAATGGCATTTCATAAACCAATACTGATTCAACAACACTGCAATGCAGAAAATACGGATTCATTCACCGTACCTCAAGGGGTGAAGCTCAGAGGCATGAGCTAGCTCCTTATCTAAATTACTTCATTTGCCATTACGATGCTTACACACAACTCAAATGGCACAAATAGGCAATTAGCCCCCGTGTGAGCGGGTGCCAAAATAATCATAAGTTCAATAGCTGAGCGTCCCACTGCTCTAGCTTCTGGCATGCTACCTCAAAGTAATCAGAAAGTTAATGTGCAACTGCGAGTAATGACATTGTTTAAATGGACCTGCCACCTCTTGGCAAGCTTGCCATACACTTCAGAGCTTCAAATCATCCAGAGTGTAACTTATTTTTTGGGAAGATATACTGGAGTGCTGGAATATTACTTGGCACAAATTAAATACTAACACTCATCCAACAGTGTTGTATTCACAACATTTTTTTTTTATAATATTTGGAGGGATAGTTGAAGCAATATATAATGGTTATTCTAGCCATTGTTATCCAAAAGTCAAGGAAAGCCAATAAAATAATCATTTTGGTAAATGTGAAAAACAATCAATAAAATAATAATAATAATAATAATAATAATAATAATAATAATAAGAGGAAGAAACGAAAGATGATTGACTAAGTAATTTGTAACCATTACCCATGTTAATGTTATATTCATAATATAAGACGTGCTGTTAAATAGAGTATGTGCTATGATGTGTTATTGTATGGCGTGTGTGCAGTGATAGAGAACTGTAGTCGACCATTTTATATAAGTTATCTCTCCAATAACACTGCAATTTGATAAGATTAACTTATTTATTTATTTATTTATTTATTTATTTATTTATTTATTTATTTATTTATTTATTTTTCATTAAGGTTTTCATTTTTCTTTTTTTTTCTCCATGTTATTTATATTTAGTTGTTCCTATGTATAAAATGAGCCCTAGATTTTGTGAACTATCCTCCATACAGTACATGTCAATGTGAATGTGCTGTTACTTCACTTTAGACAAGACTACTGTTAGATGCATGCCTGGTTAATACATGCCCTCTAATTGAGAATTAAAAAGCTGTGGTATAAATGAGAATATTTAGCTCATATGACATATTATGCCTTCGCACTGCATAAAATATGAATAATCAGACAAGTTTGTGTCAGATTTAGACCAGATTGCCAGAGACATACTGTACACCAGTTGAAAATAATGAGAGTAGCAGCAATGAATATCAAAGGCAAAAATGGTCCAAACTATTAGTAAAATTCCAATAATCATTTAAAAGAAAGGGTTAAACAGAGCCACTAATTAATCAATGATAAATTGTTTCATCTTGAATTTTAATTTATACAGTGGCTTCCCAGCAGGGATTTTTGGTCATCAAAATATTGTGGCAACGTTACAGACATTGACACACACTGCTGCCGTTAGGTTGTTTTAAGTTACTACCATAAAATAGCTATGTGAAAACCATTTGTTGAAGTTATCATTAACTATATATATCAGCAAACTGTCAACAGGAATTAATGGGGACCAAAGACCAGCCCAGTGGGTCCAATCCCACAAAAAAGCCAATGAAGCACAGGTTGCTGAAAAAAGTCAGTGCCCAACACCTATTGCTTCACACCACACAGATTTCAAATGTTAATTTTGCTGTATTTGAAATTCATGATAAACTTCAGGGTAATATGCAAAAATAAATAAATAAATAAATAAACAGATAATTCTCAAGAGATGTGTGATTGCTTTGGATACATGACACATTACTGCATTCAGCAATGAGAAATAATATCAATATGTAAAAGCTACTTGAGACCAAAATAAGTTTGAGTGTATATGAGTACATTCAACCACATGAACCGGTACTCTTGCATATGGAAGCTGTTGTATCCAGTTCCAGTTTTTCTCCTGTTCTTGAATTTCTGCATTCTGTTATAAATTATATAACTATAAACAAATGTTGAGATTCAGTTGTTATGAGGGAGTATTTGCAACTTTGTGTTGAGGTCATTCATTCAACAACATCTCAATGTCATTTTATCAAGTTATAGTGGAACCTTGGATTACGAACATAATTTATTTCAGAAGTGGGCTTGTATTTCAATACACCCATAAACCAAATCGAATTTTCCCATAAGAAATAATGGAAACTCTAATTATTCGTTCAACATCCCAAATTAATAAAAAATATAAAGTACAAATAAAATAAATTAACGTGCACTTTACCTTAAAAACATAAAACAAAAATAAATCCCGACAGATAAGTGTTTGTGCATGCAGGCGTTGTGTATGTGTTTGTGTATGAAGTTAAAGCAAAAGGAGAGGAGTATTGATCCCCTCCCCTCTCCCTCGTCTCGTCTTACACAGTAACCCTTCCTCTTCTCTTATTTGAGTTTCACACATACGCTCACACGCAACAGAAACACTGTTTTATTGGGAAAATGAACAAGAAATCTCTCTAATGACACTTTAGTGAGGACACATTAATGGAATCACTGCTGTAAAGTAAAAATAAAACGAATTAACCTGCACTTTACCTTTGAAATAAATCGCGACAGAGCAGTGTTTCTGTGTAGAGCAGAGAGTGCGTGGGTGTGAAAGAAAGAGGAGGGGCGGTGTGTGTGTGTGTGTGTGAAGGTGAGAGGGGAGGGGGTTGTGTGAAGGTGCATGGTGTCCAATGATGCGCGCAAACACACACAAATGCAGTGCCGGCTGAGACAGATAGAGAGAAAATAACACTTGTGTTTTAATAAACAATACACACACGCATACAAACACAAAATAAAATATGTTTTACATGCACACATGTGGTCACGGTGTTATAGTAAACAGTACACGCGTGCACAGATGTTGATTATAGTAGTAAGAGACGCGCATTAAGACCCAAGCTAGTGAGTTTATTTGGGTTTAGTTGGTCAAAAGCTTTGGGAAGTGGATTATCTGTTTTTGATGTCCTTAAGATTAACAGTACGATGAAGTGTTTTTAATTAATTTATTTATTTTTGACACAGGATAAGCTGGATAAGTTAAGTTTAACTGCATTTAGCGTTTCAGCTAATGAGGCAGCCATAGGATGACTTTGAGATAATATGCCTTCTATGTACTGTGCCTTGACAAATGGTGGGTTTACTAGATCTGTGTTAGAGGCTTGAAGGGAGTGAGTTGCACAGCAAGGTGTCATAAGTGCCTCAAGGTAAATGGGCAAAGGTCTGTTTATGGTCTTTGTAGACAAACATCAGATGTTAAAATCTTTTAAGAAGTTAGTAAGAGTATTGGGAATTTAGGGAGGATGAAAACAAGACTTGCACATGATTCTGGATCAGTTATGAAGTTGGAATGGTATTGACTTGCCAGGAGCAACCGGTAGGATTTGAGTCTTGAGACCTTTCTGATATTATCAAGAAGAAACCTGCATGAATAAATGAGTTTGGTAATGTGAAGTAAAAAGCAGAGTTGTACCGTTCTACAGTTGTACAGTTATACCCCAAGGCTACTGTACATCACTGACAGATGGTGTGATCTGATAGATGTACATGAGTATTACGAGTTCTTGACATGGCAATATACAGAAACACCATGTTGCCATTCATGACAGGCCAGACATGCAGAGATTTGTGAAGGCACAATAGTGTTTGACAGAGGAAAGGAGAAGGTGAGTTGAGTGTCATCAGAATAGTGTTGGTAGGACATTTGTCTGAGGATGTAGACTTGCAGTGTGAGCAGTTACAGCCCAGAGCCTTGTGGGACATCACTTTAAAATCTGTATGGACTACAGCAGATGTGGATGCCCTTTATGTTATCCGATATGACCATGAGCAATGCTGTGCAACAATTTATGTGCTTTGTGATTGAATACTGATGTTAAGGTTAGTATCCCTGTAGCTCATGTGCCTGGCAGTGTCTGCTACTAATGTTCTCTATGTGAGGTGCAAACTTCAATTTTATGATATTTTGTAAAGTTTTGGTAATGATCACCCACAGAGTTATATAGGAATAAAGAGGAAATGCAGTTTTATGGTGGAGTAAATTTGGGTTTAAGTAAAGCTCATACAAGGTAAATTCTCTTAAGTTAGTGTGTAAATGCTTTGCGGAGCATTGATATGACCGCTATGTCATTATTTGTGTTGTTAAACATGCAAAATGTATGCCAGATTAATTTAAAATACATGTATTATTATACTTAATACAAACAATGGTCTGAGATGACACACACACACACACACACACACACACACACACACACACACACACACACACAAAACAATATTGTCAAATGTATCCAATTTTCCAACAAAATTATGCATCTTGAAAATATTTTCTATTCTGTTCTGAGCAACACACATTGAGTTAATTTACACCATCTTTTTGAAGGTGGAAAGAGTAATGTCCAAGACTGTGTGTCTGCAACTCTCCAAGATTTAGTATACCAAATGAATTACATAATAACCTGCACTTCCTTTTTATCCACACCAACATTGCTATTTGTACATTGCGTAAATTGCATGTTCAGCTCGTGACCGTTTGTATTTATTGATTCATCTATCTATTTATTTATTTACAAAACAATGCAAGGCTTTTCATATAGAATGCAGTGTGAGAATGAGGACAAAGACTTCAGTCTTAATGTCTACTCTGAAATCAGCTTTTGAATCCAGCTGAAGATCTGGGGTAGTAAGTAATAATAAACTGCATCTGTTCTCATTATAGTAATTGAGTACATGGCTCTCAGGATTGGTCATCTTTATGAGTACAATTAAATTATTACTTATTATTAAAATAAAGCAGGTGTACACTTCAAGCGCCCAATGCTTAGTCAGCTCCAGCAGTGTCTGAGACAGTGGAGACAGTTGAGTGTCCCTGGCCAGGGAAGACATCAGCACAGTATTGCCAACTTAGCGGCTTTCTCGCTAGATTTAGCAACTTTTCTTTTTAAAGCACCCTGCAATATATTCAGCAACTTTTTGGAGTTTAGCTTATTTAGATGAGTGTATGCTCCTATTTTCCCATGATCAATCACACATCCCTGTTTTGTTTAGAGACTCATTATATTTGTCTCTTAATTATGGTAATATTTTGCTGGTAGTTGCTATGCAAATCCTTTGCGATGATGTCATCAATATGCAGAATTGGCAGAAGTAGGCAAATTCAATATTCAAGTAGTACAAGTTGTGCAAGTACTAAAATACAAAAGTACAAGTAATCCTTAAGGAAACTGATAAACAGTGTTTTATAGTATTTTAAACGCATGTTGATGCATGCATGAATGTGCAAATCTCGTAGAGATTGATAGCACCAACATATGACATTAATTAAATGAATGGTAGTATGCATTATGCAATTAGGCTACACAATAAAACATACATGGGCATAGTGCAAACATACAGAATATAATACTGGTGGATGTTCTAAAACCTTATAATTAAAAGCTTGTTATAAGGTTGTCATTGTAAATATCTTTAATGTGTAAGAGCTGTCCAGTACAGTATATTAGTGAATTCGCTGGATCACTTCTAATCATCTCATAACAAGTATGCCTGGTCAAGCCACAGAAACTGCAGCTAGGAAATCAAGTGGGTGGGGTCCGTTGCCCAGGTAACCATAAATCACTTCAGTGTTGTAAACGATATATCCTTTCATAATGACCTGCCAGTCATTTCTGTAAACTTGAACTTGAAGAATTGTTATGTTCCCGTCCTTCCCACATGGGTGCAGCTCAGTTATGCTATGGTGTGAGTGACAGGATAAACTCTTATGTTTGGATTAGAAAATCAAAGCACTCTTGAGTGATCATGAGCTGAAAAGTGGAGTGAGTAAATGTGCAGGTTTTTCATCAAGTAAAAGTATCAGACATTAAACACACATAAAATTCAGATACATGAACAAATACATACTGTGAGTACAGTAACTAAGTATTTTTCATTTGTAATTTAACACTTCTTTCAATATGCAAATTAGAATTTTAGAGCATATTTAGAAATCTATTGAAGCCCTGGTATAATTTAACTAAGCTAGATCGCCATCTAATTTCAACTTTACTGTTGATAAAGGAGATAGAATTGATAGGTGTCTTTTGCATACCTTATAGTTTTTTGAAGAATGGTTTTCTTTCTTAAAATCCAGCATCTATCCATCCTCTATATTCTTTTCCTCAGTGCAGTGGTGATTGAGCTGAAATCTCAGTCTCAGCCGAATCTTTAGTGAGAAAAGGAGGATAAGAGCAATCCTGCCCATTGGTTTTCACCTGTCACATGCTGTTAAACAGAGGAGCACTTCAGTGACTTTTCAACCTCCCACTATGTATGCTTCACTGTCATCTGATCGCGCTTTTGTCGCTGTTCTGCTTGAATGATCTGTGGCACTATGGTGGCCAAAGAAAACGCATGTTGCCTCACATTACTTGGGTTTTTTTTTAAACACAAAGACGTTTGTGTTGATTAAAATTATTTATAGTTTACTAAAAATAAATTAAGTGTTCAACACTGTGAATGGACTAAGTAGTCTGTTACTTGCTAAACTGTTTTGTAAGCTTATTAGGGGCAGATTTATGACTAAACACTTTCTGTTATTGTGATTTCTAAGTGCCATGTTGTTATATTAATATTCAGATTGGTGGTCTATAGATGGTTGGGGGATTAATAACACATTGTGCACGAGAATAATATCCAGGCCTTATGATCAGTAGATCATAGCAATTAGAATAATAAATAAACAACAAATCAAATTTTCATCGTTGAAACTGGTAATATAGCAATAAACCATAACACTAACACCACTGCCAGGTGAATTGAAAAACATAGACTAAACATAGAATACCAGGAAACTGATGACAGAATCATGGGCACCCAAGGTCCATCTAAACCTGTGTGGACCGAAGGCCAGCCCGCCTGACCCAAACCCACTGAAAAGCTAATGCAATACAAATGTCTAAAAAAAATAAATTAATGCTGGCCATGAACTCAGCAGATTGTAGCCTGTCATATATGAGGATTGGCAGGCAAAAAGTTCAAAGTTTTTGTCCTAGCCCAGCCTAAAACTTAAAAAAAAAAAAAAAAAACACGCCACTGCCATGATAGAAAGGCATCAGAGCACCCGGTGCACCCCAGAGGCCAAGGCTTTGACCTACCATCCAAACTCCCTAGATCCCAATCTGATCAGGCATCCATGGCTGAACAGGCTGTTCCCCACCCCCACAATCTACAGTGCAACTAACTTCCTGGTACCAGACACCAGATCACACCACCAGAGGTCCTGTTGAGCCACGCCCAATGGGGTCAAAGCCACTTGGTGGCTTGAGGGGAACCTATCCAATAACCTTTTAAAACTGGTACAATCCCATTTGCATGTCTCCATTTAAGTGCCAATAAAATCATGACCAAAAAAACATAGCACTAAAATGTTTTTTTGGACACAAAACCAGAGACTTCCCATATTGATATCAAACCTCCAACATGTTCCTGTAATACCGTTTAGACCCACCACAAGTGGAAATTGCATAAATCATCATTAATTTACTGTAGTAATATTGACATGATATTAATATATAAAAATGAGTCTTTTTTTTGGCATACAAGAACACTACTGGAAACGAACACACTATGTTTTTTGTCGTATATTTTGCACTTGCTGCTGATTAATGATGTACAGTATACAGCTCAGTGCAGCATTTGTATTGCTGCCAGCTCTTTACATCCTTGTATTTTATCATATGTCATATGTAACCTACTCCTTCTAGACTCATCTCTTAACCTCATGGAAAGGCAATAAAGTTTGTGGATAAAATTTCTAAAAGATTTAATAATTCATTTAAAAGTGAGGTAAACACTTAACCCTATGCATATTTTTTTTATTAAATATGCTAAACGACCGAATGCTAGACTAACTTAGCATAATAGAGACTTATCATGATGGTAAACCTGATGATCATTCCATCCTCATCTACTTTATCTGGGTCAGTGTTTTTGTAGATCTACTGGGCGCAAGGCCAGTATAATCCCTAGTTGGGGGGGGGGGGGGGAGTATTCAAGCACTCATTTACATATACAGTATATGCAAACTAGTGTGTGGTAGCTATTCCATTAAGACAAAGACAAAAATTATATATATATATATATATTTTTTTTTTTTGTTTTTTGTTTTTTTGTTTTTTTTTTTGTGCATAATGGATTACATTATGCAATAATCTTTTTTTTTTTTTTTGGCATTGGATTCCATTATTTGTATGAAAAATTGAAAAGTAGACTATTGTAACTCAGTTGAGAAACTTACCTCTGTGTTATAGTGTGTTGTTATAACTGAGAGCACTTCTGGCTAGTAGCACTTTTGTGTTGATTCTGTCCTCTTTGTTCTTGATACAACTATTTTGCACACTTTTTTCCTCAACTTGCTACTCCTTAAATCCTCAGATTTAATGTTATGTGATGTATAACTCTCTTTAATTATAAGTTTCTAGCAATCATACGAACGTAAAATCAAGACTGCCAATTCTACAGGCAAGATTAATCATGGACCATGTCACACTTCAACTTTATGCACTTCTCCTCTGCTTGACCCTTCTTCGTTTTGCCTAAGGCCAGTACACATTATCAAGCTTTGTCCTTATCTATTCACTATACACAAGCAAAACTAGATCAGTGCCTTTTACATTTCATTTATTTTTTTTTATAACCCCCTTAGCTAGGCAATATCAGCACTGCGGTTGTTGATTTGAGCTTGTCCTTACTTTGCAATCCGGCAAGCCAGCAAAGAAGTGTGAGGATTTATGTTTCACTGCGGCAATGCAATGTTTTCAAGATCTAAACCTCGTGACTGCAGATAAGGGATGCCTTCAAAAAGAAAGTTGTTGGACCAAGCTTTAAATCATGAGTGCTACGCAGGTTATTGCTATATAAAAAATGCTGACGTGGCACATTATACCGCTTCCATTATGAAAGCATAATAGATTACAGGGTCCATGTAGTGCTTAATGATCAACAGATTCATAGAGAGCATGCACTTCTCATATACTGAAATATCACAGCACCTTTATTATTATATATGTTATATATCTGTCATATCTACTATTTTAATGCTCTCTTTTAAGTCCAATATATCAAATACAGAAAGCAATGCTGTGTGACTGCATGGCAATTTTATGAAATGATTTATTCCTCCCAAACATCCATTAACTCACATTTGATGTCAGTAGTACCCCATAAAGTAAATAATATACCACATAACCAAGGTAAGTTTTGAATGATTTTAATAAAAACCCTGGGCTATCTTAAAATATACAAAGAACAGATTTCACATAATACTATTCATCATGATAATTTAATGAATTTTATTCCAAGCAAAAGGCTGAAAGAGAACCGCTTTCACTCGGTTCCGTTTACATTATGCAACTTATTTTCCACCACACAGAAATGATCTCTGTCTATTTAGGGTATGGTTCAGAAAAAAAATCATTTCTTAAACTGACACTTTGCAGTTCCTTCTGTTCAGTCACATCTTCTCTTCTGTAAAGTGGGCCATTTTGTAGTGCACGAATATGCTCGGCTGAGTTTATTTATAGACCTGCATTTTACATTCCTGTTCTTGACGTCTCTGCACGTCATATGCCCTGCGGGTATCTCTGGCTTCTGATAAAACAATACTGTTTGCAGGCGTTACATTGATTAATTGATTGATCAGTTTATATATTCATTCAAAATATTAAAACTATAGATGTGAAAACCATCCCTTATATTCATGGCTCAAGTCTCACGTAAGCTTTAAAAATGGCTAATGTCAATCACTGTTAAGTAAATGCCAAGCTTGTACTTTGGAAGCTCATACAAATTGTGCTGGACATGGAACATGGGTGCTGAATTCTACAGCATGCAATTATCAAAGGGTCATTACATGTAGAACAACCACGTGGTCATGTCTACATTGTAATCTATTTATTTATTTATTTATTTATTAACAAAGGCTTAAGCTACATCCACTCCACATAATCGGAACATCTGCCCGTATACTGTATGTTACTTTATTTTCTTTTTTCCCCTTCTTCTTAACAATAAACTGTTCAGCTGTGGTAACCATGTGCCCAATTTTGTCTCAGATCCTTGTTCTTGGATTGCAGGAGTGCGTTCTGATGTACTGCCACTGAAGTCCATCCACCACAGGTTTGACATGTTGTCCATTCTGGGATGCTTTTCTGCTCACCATGGTTGAAAAACATAGTTTTTTGAGTTAATATAGCCTTCCTGTCATTGTGAATCAGTCTTTCAATTCACGTCTGACCTCTCTTATCAACAAGGTGTTTCCCCCTATAGAAGTGCTATGTCAATGTTTTTTCCCCCTTTCTTAAGTTTTTTTTAACTTTAGACACAGTTGTGATGCCAGCAGTTTCTGAAACATCAATCCAGCTCATCTGGAGCTAATAACCTTGGCACTGTCAAAGTCGCTGAGATGACATTTTCCCTCTTCCTGAAGCTTGGTGTGAACAAGAACAACAAGGGAAGTTCTTGACCTGTATCTACATTGGACTGCTGCTGCCACATGATTTGCTGATTGAATAAGGACATGAATGAACTGGTATAAAATTGGCTTATATTTCTACACTGATCTGCCATCACATTAAAATCATTAACATTAAAACCACCTAGGGTTCAGGATTCGCTTGTGCTACTGGGCCAGCTCTGGCCCCTCAGGCATGGCTCTGTTGGGCCTTTGGGGGTGTGCTGTGGTGTCTGGCATCAATACAATGGACACAGGTCCTTTGGTTGCTATGGGTCATGGGAAAGGGACTCCATGGATAGGACTTGTTTGGAAGTCCCATGTGCATCCCATGGGTATTTGATCAGACTGAAATCTGGGGATTCCACGTAAGCATCCTTGGGCTCTTTGCCTGCTGGGCCCCATGCATGGTGAGCTGTGGTGCATTGAGTGTTCTGGTGCCTTTCTATCATGGTCAGAATTGATATACTCTGGTAATTTGTGCTGCCTTGGCTTTTCTGTAAAAAGGAGGGACTGGTCTTTGGTCCCCTCAGGCATGATCCTGTCACTGTTGTATAGTTGATGATCAATGTTGTTCTGTTCATCTGTCTATGGTCATAATGTTACGGTTGATCAGTGTACATATTTGTGTGTTTACAGTGCAGTGCAGATGTGTGTGGTTTTTTTTTTTTTTTTTTATGTGCCCTGATCATCACAGTGAAGTATAAATTTTAATTCTATTGGCAAAGTATAAATTTTTTTTCATTATATTAATCATGCATAATTGTCATGTTGAATTAGACAAAGCCCTATTTTCATAAATAAATGTGAATCCAAATATTAACAATCAGCTAACAAAGACATACTGTCGTGATTATTGTTTAAAAAAAAATCTGTAGTGTCTTGCCATGGTGCTTAAAACTGGGGAACATGGAACAGGAATACTGAACACTACCTTGCTGCAGCATGCAATTATCGTGACAAACTACTTGCTGCACAATCACCAAATGTTAAGAGGAGAAAAATGGACTGGGCACCATGTGCACGAAGAAGGGAGGGCTGGCGGCAAATGTAGAACCACCCATAAACAGCGTGACCTGTTACACAGGCATTTTAATCTGTCATCATTTGGCTTCAATAACCAACCCGCTCTTCCCTTTACTTTCTTTGCTTGTTTCTTGTTTCATACCTGGAGTAGACTTGGAAGTTGCAAGATGATGCATTGCGTTAGAAGACATGGATTGTCAGCAGGGGAGCGTCTCTCTGGTAGCAACAAGCTGACAAACTAAAGCAGCACAAATGATGCAACAAACAGAAATAGTGCCGTAGATCAATTCGCAGGGGCAAACCTTCTGACGTGGCAGCTCAAATTACAGTACTCACTTGCTTTCAGACATCCAAAGGTTGACAAGGAGTTTTCGTAACTGCTTTTATTTTTCATTTAGCAGGGAAAAGGCATGATTAAAGAAGGAAAGGAAGAAAGAAGGTAAATGTGGAAAAGTGGTAAATGTGGAGGACTATTATGTTTTCCGGGAAATTGGTTTATTCTATTTTGCATTTAACATGCTGGAAAAGAAGGTCCAGCCTCCTTAGTTTTAATGCATTTTATTCATCATAGTGTATGTCAGAAGATTGCAAAAATGCGATGGGTATCAGCACAGTTAAAAACATTGGCCAAAATTTGAATAATAGGTTCTTTTGACATAACAGGTTTATAATTTTTTTATTATATATATATTTTTTTACATTTTTTCTCATTAAAAGTGGCAAAAAGAAAAAGCAAACCATAAAAGCAGTTATCTTCTGTATTACCTGGGGATCCTCTGGTTATCAAGTATTAATTTAGTTTCTAACTCATGAGAGCATGAGAATAAGCACATCAAATACAATTGTATCATATTGTCAGTGACTGATCCCATCAACTGAAGAAGTGTGACGGCGCACCCCTCCCCCCCCCCCCACCCCCCCGTACTTTATATATAAAAATAAAAACATTCATAAAAGGAGAACTTTTACTGCTGTTTAGTGCTATTTTAGATTTTATATTGCTTAATTCATTTGAAATGCAATGTTACAGTACATTAACAACCAACAGTCTATTTAACAGTGCATCAAAAAGGTTTTTACTATCCTGGGTATTATTATTAAACAATATGAGGCTTATTCTTCTAAGTACTGCATGGTGCATTAATAACTAAATAAGCAAGGTGCTCAGGAAAATGATTCACATATTTATCGCTCATTAAACAGTCATAAGTGAAGGATACCTACGTATTAAGTGCAGAGAGAGTAAAATAATTAAATAAAAATATAGTTGTTTTGATTTTGTCAAAGATCTCTTGATACAGCTGAAGTTCGTATCCTGATGAACATCGATAACCGGACATTTTCAAGTTAAGTTAGGACAAGTGGTCTTTTTTTTTTAATGCCATTTCATTAAATAGCTAGTGTATAACCAAAGAAATGTAGTTTCTCCAGGCCAGTGGTGCAACTCAAACAGTACACAGAATTACATAATTACATAATTACATAAACCTTTGGAAGGAAGGGTTGAGCAGTCTGAAACTGTTATGAAGGCTACTTGTGGTGGAATGGATCCTTCTATATATTCTGCCAGAAGGTAGGAAAGTGAAACGTCCATGTGCGGGGTGAGAGGGGGTCAGTAACAATGCTGGTAAATTTGCAGATGCAGCAGTTGTTGTATGAGGTTTTGAAGTGGGTAGAGATACCAAATTGATCATTAACCGTCCTTAAAATCCACTGTAGTGTTGTGTGGTCAGAGACTGTGCAGCTCCTATATCTCACAGTGAGACAAACTGGTTAGGATGCTCTATTTTATCCCCTCTGTAGAAAGGGATAAATTGTGTGTGTGTGCGTGTGTGTGCATGTGTGTGTGTGGGGTGGCAGGGTGGGGGGTTGTTTTGTTGTTTTGTTCTCTTTAGCCTTCACAGAATGTCAAGGTGCTGCTTGGATAGACAGGAGATTCTGTCTCAGGAAGACATAAGATCAGAATCAGATTTGTTGCCAAGTACTTTTTATATACAAGGAAGGAATTTGTCTTGGAAAAGACTATCAGTGGGGATCTAGGTTATGGTTCATCAGGGGAACTGCATTTGGGAAGTAGCTGTTTTTGTGGTTTTGGTCCTGATGGACTGCAGCCTCTTACCAGAGGGTATTGTTTTAAAAAGTTTGTGTTTGCAATGGGATGTGTCAGCCACAATCTTTCCAGCTTGTTTTAGTGTCTTTTAGTCATGTAGTTCCAACATGCAATGACAGACTGCAGCCAATCACTCACTCAACAGAGCGAATAATGCACTTCAGTCTGCTCTTGTCTTTGGCAGTGGAACCAGCATACCAGATGGTGATGAAGCAGGTCAGCATGGACAGCAATGGAGGCGTAGAAATGTACCATCACTGACTGCAGCAGGATGAACTTCTTGAGTTGTCACAGGAAATACATCCGCTGCTCTGATTGAGGAGCCCTCAGTCATGTGCACTCTTTTCTCAGCTTTTCAATTGCTGTACAGTGTTGTCAGTGGCCTTTTGGGATCCTTCTGACATTACTAATTATCCATTAAGTTTTATTAACATTGAAAGAAAAGGTTGTTATCTTTACACCATTCTGAAAGCTCCTTTCTGTACGCAGACTCATCGTTGTTGTTCCTCGGGCCGGCCCACAACCGGTGCGTCTTCAGCAGTCATAAGTCTTTCATTGTATGTGCAAGTACAGAACAGTAGCGATCTGTGACCAACTGAATTGGTTAAAGTTATAGCCAGTTTTTTTTTTTTTTTTTTTTTTTTTTTTTGCAATGTATGTAACTAAGTAACAGCAAGGTTTTAGACACCTTTAGGTCAACTGAATGCATTTACTGTGCCTGTTTAATTGGCTTCTTGCCAAAAGTGAATTTCCCATAAAGTCAAGGTAAAACAACATAAAGCAGTCGACATAAATATGTTAACGTAACTTTCATTAAATACACTATATGGTCAGGAATAAAAAAAAAATTTAAAAATGCAAATTTTGTCATTTCTTTCCCCATCTACCAGAATTTCAGCACAGCAACATCCAATGTCTTTTTCCAAATCTCTCTTTTTTTAATGAATGGAGATGGTACTCATTTCCATGTGCTTTGGTGTTTTGTACCATATTAACATGTGAATAAATCATGGCTCTGATGAGCTTGTTCATCAAGGGCAAGAATGTTGGCTAATTGGGTTCAGAAACATGCCAACATGCAGCACTGATCCAGTTTTGTTTTCATTAAGACTGTAATGAGCTCTGATACAACATATCTGCTGAGTGAAGCCTTTCTTCTATATTCTCCTCAAAGCTAATGAACCTGAAATGCTTCGCTTTCAGAGACGATAGAACACCTTTGACTATGATATAATGTTCTTTAAATCATTATTCCAGATTTCTGTAAATTCAAAGCAACAGTATCAATATCCTTCAATATTACGATCTAAAAACTATTACAGTTGTAATATATACAGGATTATAAGAAACGAGATGAATTTTTTTTTTTCCTGGATGAAAGTCCTTCACTAGCTGAGCAAGAGAAGTGTCCAGAGTGATCACTGTCCACTCACACATCTGTAGGAAAATGGTCCCTGACTGAGTCATTCCTTTTTAAAACCGAATCTGTCTGTTTTGCACTAGCATGTAGCCAACCGCTTGATTAAAGCATGACATTCCCTGAAATGAGGAAAGCAATTAAAACACCTTTAAGCAGAGTGACATGGTTTGCAGCTGTGTATCTTAAAGTAGGACATTGTATTCAATGTGATCTCAAAAGAAATGCTAGGCAAAATTATAACATTATATAAGATAATATAAATAAGATTAAATTATTTTTTAATTGCTGTTTGTGTTCTGCAAGTTTAATTCATGCCAAAAAAAAAATAAAAAATAAAAAAACATCTAACCTAAGCAGGATTCCAGTGCTAGTCTACATGTCCAATCTCAACCATGAGTTCTGTGATCCTTAGATCCTCCTTGTATGTGTGTGGAGTAATATTTATTCAATTATATTACCTACTATGCTATTTCTCATTTTTATTGCCAGTCCAATGGTCCCTCCTTTGTTACTGTGTTTGGTATTTCTTTTTTTTTTTTATCTATATGACTTGCACTAACTATTAATAGGAATATAAACAACAATGCACATTTGCCTGAATTGAATTTGTTTTGAATGTAAAAGCAAGATTTATTGCAGCTTTAATAATTTCCATTCCCAATGTCAGATAATCTATATATCAGGAAGGTTCCAATTAAACTAGGATGAAATTTCTTATAAATAAAGGTGTGAGAGGTAAAAACTGAATGACATTTACCCACTGCAGTCTTTTTTGTGACCATTCAATGAGTGGAATGTATAATCCTTAAATAACTGATGGATGCATCGTCCTGTGGGAACTGCATATGCAGTCATTAATCAGCACTACTGATGAATTATACCACACTATAGGAACTTGGCTTGGAGTTATTGTTACAGCCACCCGTACAGTTCCGACCTCACTCCAGACCATTTCCACATTTTGGGGTCATTAAAGGAGTTCCTGGGAGGCCAGTGTTTCAGATATAAAACAGGTGTAGGTCCAGTGTGTTGAGAAAACTGTATCCCTTGATGGTATCCAAACATTAGAAAAAATCATTGTCACGTTTCTGGCTCGAAAGCAAGAAAAATATTGTTTCTTTTAAATGGGGATGATTCTTTTCATTACCCAATCTGTATATACAAATAATGATCAGTCAAAAGTCCCAATTTGATTGGCCTTTGTGAGTGTGTACATAAAGAATAAACACTATGCACCAAGATATGCAGTTCTGAACCTTGCACATATCAGGCAAAGCTCTATTTGCACAACTCAGGAAGTTGAAAATAGATCTCTAGACAGAGGAAAAAGTATTCATATTTGAGTATTATTTTTGCTTATATGGAAGTGGTCGTGAATGGGGACAGAGTTTGACACCATCTTACACCATCTTACCATCTTACACCACCTAATGGGTAATGTTAAAGGAGTGTGTGCTCAACTGTGAAGATCCACCAGGAACTGTGCCTGCATTCAAATCGTCTCCTTTTGCAGGAGTCTGCAGCAGCGACCTTTGTTCCAGGATATGTTTGAGAATCTGCGTGAATGATGTGAACACTGTCTACAGCAAGGGCGGTTCGCGCACACTTCGAACACTTACATTACGCATACTGTGGTAAATAAACTCACAGATGACAACAAGGTAATATTGTTCATCTTTTCATTTCCGCATTTCAGTACTGTATATGTTGAAACATACTAATATATACACAGTGTCTGGTAATCTGACAGTAGTTGCAGCTATTGTTTGAATGTTGTTTGGTATCTAAATTAGTCGTTATAATGTGTTATCATCTTGTAACAGTAGCTCATTTACATGGACTTGGATGGTAAATGAATATGATACACTGGCAAAAAATATATATAATAATAATGAAATAAATATATGAATAAAGTTGCACACAAAGATTAACTTTAGCCACCTTTAGTTTTGATTACAGTGTACTATATTTCTTCCCCGAAGTTAATCATTCAGCAATATCATTTCAATATAATTTATTACAGTCTTGGAGGGTTTTCAACCCAATTTGAGTAATTTCAAATCTCTACTTCTTTTCTTTGCTTGATGCTGGCCTATTAATTGATCATTTCAAAATTTTAATATTTTTGGCCTGGAAGTTTCATATAAATTATTTTAATTAAGTAATTCATATATTTATTTATTTCTATGTTTGTGACAGACAACATATGTGGCAGCTTGCCTTGTGGTTAAAAAATGAATGAATAATAATAATAATAATAATAATAATAATAATAATAATAATAATAATAATAATAATAATAATTTAACCATGTCTTCATTTATTATTTTCCCATTATAGCACATCCAGTTCCTCTCTATACGTACACTCCCAGAGAACCTGTACACCTGCTAATTATCTAATCTGCATAAACCCATGCAGATGCAGGCCAGTAGCTGTAGCATGAAATGTTGATTCCTCCTGATCTAGTCTAATATGGAAAACGATTCCATTGAAATAACATCACCAGTGATTTCGTTGATTTTGACCATTGCATGTTTGTTGGTGCCAGACCGACTGGTTTGTGTATTTCTGCAACTGTTGATGTGCTGGGAGGTTTACACACAAAATTCTCTAGAGTTTACACAGGATGGTGCAATAAAGACAAAAAGAACATTCAGCAGACAGCAAGTCTGCAGATGAAAGTACCTGGTTAGTTGTACACTGGAAAAATTTAACCTGGTCTGATAAATGTTGATTTCTGCTGAGGCACACATATGGTAGAGTCAGAATTTGGCACCAGAAGTTAAATATGGACCCAACTTTCAGTGTATCAACATTGCAGGCTGGTGGAGTGGTGTAATGGTTTGGGGAATGTTTTCTTGGCTCAATTTTGACCTGTTAATGACAATAAATTTTTGCTTAAATGTTACAGTTTATTCATGTATTGCTGCTGACCATTTGCATCCCTTCATGACCACAGTTCACCCATCTTCTTATGGTTACTTCCAGGATGATAATGCAGCCTGCGACAAGGCAAATTATCTCATACAGATTTCATGAATATGAGTTAACTTGCATTTACAGCATCAGACAGACACTTTTATGCAGATCAACTTACATTTATCACACTACACATATGAGCAGTTGAGGGCTAAGGGTGCTTGTACTGTAGCTTGATGGTACTGGGGTTTGAACCTGGGACCTCAGTAGTCCATGACTTAGCTAACCCTGAGGTTCAGAGGTCTTCAGTTTGGAAGTGATAGAACAGAAGATTTTTCAGTATGAAAGTTCACTCACTCATCATCTATACCTCTTAATCCTGTATTTAGGGTCACACAGGGCCTGGAGCCTATTCCAGGAGACTTAGGGCACAAGGCAGGGTACACCCTGGACATGGTGCCAATCCATCGCAGGGCACATGCACACATACACATAATCACACACTCCTTTACACACTATAGCCAATTTGGGAACGCTAATTAACCTAACCTAAATGTCTTTGTCTGTGACTGTGGGAGGAAACCGGAGTACCTGGAGGAAAACCCACCAAGCACGGGGAAAACATGCAAACTCCATGCACACAGAGATGGGAATCGAACCTGGACCCTGGAGGTGCAGGGCAACAGTGCTAACCACTACATCACCGACCAACTAGTATGAAAGTTGACCAGAATGGAGAATTGCATCCTGCGATCAACATGGACGAAGAAAGTCTCAAATATTTTGGAAAAATACATGCCTTGAAATTTATGGCAGTTTTGAGAGCATAGGGTAGATTTACTAGTTTTTAGTTAAGTTTTTAAAAATCCATCTTGGATTGGAACTACA